>CAUYRH010128492.1:0-44588 GCA_963574655.1 Perodicticus potto | reverse complement strand
TTTTTTCCAGATCTTTAAAGTATGACGGTGGTGCTTTGACACTTGAGGGAATGCCATAGAGAACAGGTCCTTTGAGATATCTATGAAACATTTGATATCATCCAGTTTTCCTCCTGTAAATGTAGAGCTGACCTCCATAAGAATTCTGTTATCTCAGAGGACATGTACTCTGTGGCATTCATTTAAGGGTCTGATCAACAGAGCCATAGTCCAAATTTCCTTTCTCTCAGTTACCCTGCCTATCCCTGTAATCCTTCCACAAAAACCTAGTACAAACGGGCAGCGCCTGTGGCTCAAAGGAGTAGGGCGCCAGCCCCGTATACCAGAGGTGGTGGGTTCAAACCCAACCCAGGACAAAAACTGCAAAACAAAACAAAACAAAACAAAACAAAGCCCAAACCTGGTACAAACACAGCAAACTCAGGGAGTTTGCAAGGCAGCAGGTTAAATCACAGGCATCTTGCCCCCAAATAAGGGGAAACAGTATAGAGCAGTAAAAATGAAGTCTAACAGCAGAAGCTAGGCATGGAATTGCCATGGCTTATTGAGTATTTGGGCTCCTACAGCCTCAGGGAGGTCTCTTGTCGCCTTCCTAGGTTGGTGTCACCCAGTGTCTGAATCTGCATAGCCTGGGGAGTGACTTTCTGCCACCCTAGTCAGGGGAACCATGGTAGGCAGAGTGAGGCTGTATACCTGTAACTCACCAAGAAACTAGATGTGGTGAGATACAAGAATGTGCTTACCTTAAAATATGGTCTGAGAGTCAAGACTTACATGACATCATCTGAATGGCTTGCCACAAAGGTGATACCAGACTCTGAATGGAGGTTTCTCCAAGTTCTTGGTAATTGTAGGGAAAAGATTTTTAGGATATACAACATAAGCCAAACAGGTGACGACTTTTATTGAAAGTGAAAGTACACTCTTGGGAAAGATAGTGAACAATTGAAAAGAGAGCAGCTGCACCCGGAGGAAGTGCCTTAGATCTTTTGTAGTTTTAATAATTTAGGGGAGGAATATTCAAGGCAAAGGGGTTGGCTTTTACTAAGAATTTGAGTAATAATTGGATTCCCTCTGATTTTCATACTTTATATGGTTATTTTGGAGTTGTTATAGCAATTTCAAGGGTAGAGAAATTTTTAAACAACAATGTAAATGATACTGTAATTAGTCAAAGTTCATGTAAGGTGGCAAAGATAGCTGATAAGCTGATTGAAGCCAGTTCTTGTCTGCAGTTACCACCCATTCTAGTATGCTTCTGCTTAAGTGTTTTGTAACACCTGCACCCAATGCATGCAAGCCCATGCATTCAGTCTTAGCCCTTTTTCTTAGTCTCCTACTCTAACAAAAGTGGTTTCTTGAGTTGGAATCTATTCCGGTGAAGATGCTATGAACATTTTGAAGGGACAACAAAGGATTTAATGCTAAATCCTTTCCATAAACTTCATGCCAAAAACTTGGTTGATAAAGCCATAGTAGAGGGCTTGAAAGAATTGACTTCAATTTTGATAGATGTTTTACTGGGGCTAAAATAATATCAAATAGCATCCCATGCCATAAACAAATCTTTTGTGAAAAGAAGAGTTACTTGATGTGGCAAACTTCATTTTTATATTAAGAGATTGCCACAGCTGCTACAGCCTTCAGCAACCACCACCTCAGTCAGTCAGTAGCCATCAACATTGATGAGGCAGCAAAGACTCCACCAGCAAAAAGATTACAACTTACTGAAATTGCATATGATTGTTTGTATTTTTTAGCAATAAAATGGTTTTTAGTTTGGGTTTATGCATATTTTAGACATAATGTTATTATGCATTTAACAGACTATAGGATAGTTTAAACATAACTTTAATATGCACCAGGAAACCAGAAAGCATGTGAGACTAGCTTTGTTGTGATATTCCATTTCTTGCAGAGGTCTAGAACCAAACCTGTAGTATCTCCCAGGTATGTTTGTGCAGGTATACAAAATGAATTATTGGAATTTTTGCTTAGCTCTTCTCTTTATTTTTTCATTTCAGTATAGCTATGTACAGACAATAAATGGAAATGTTGAATAATGTTTTTGCTAAACAAACAGATGGGTGGTTTAAGTAGAGATAGTACGTTCCTAAACAAATTCTGTTTTATGAATCAAAGGAAACTATTAAAGTTTGAAGTCATGCTTTTCATATATTGTATTAAAAGATGAGACCCCTGACTTTATTGGTTCCTGCTTTGTAGTTTGGTATTTTGAAGTTTTTATATATTTAGGTATTGTGAAGTAAAGAGAAAGCAATTTAAAGAGACCAGTTTTAGATCACCTGTGTGTGTATTTAAGTTTAAGACATTAAAATTTAACTGTTTTTTAAACTATGTAGAATAGTATATCATGTTTTTCTAGATATCTTTGCAAAGCCCTTTCAAGAAGATGATTCCTGTCTGGGTGCAGTGGCTCATGCCTGTAGTCTTAGCATTCTAGGAAGCCAAGGCAGGATGATCATTTGAGGCCAGGAGTACAAGACCAACTTGAGCCATATAATGAGACTTTGTCTCTATAAAATAATATTAAAATTAGAGGATTGCTGGAGCTCAGGAAATTGAGACCAGCTTGAGGAAAATGAGACCCCCCCCATCCCTACTAAAAAGAGAAAGATTTGCTGGATACTATGGTGGTCACCTATAGTCCCAGTTACTTGGGAGGCTGAGGCAGGAGGGTCACTTGAAGCCAGGAGTTTGAGGTTGCTGTGAGATAGACTGTTGCCATGGCACTCTAGCCTGGGGAACAGAGTGAGACTCTATCTCAAGGGGAAAATAAAAAGATGCTTCCTTTGGTGGAAGGGCAATATTACATTCCAAAGGATGTGGACATAGGGAAGTGTGCCTCATTAGGGCAGTTATTATAATGATATACCACAGTATTATATGTCATGCAGAGAGTAGCATAAAGTATTTTAGAAAACTGGATATGTAGAGAATATTTTATACTTGTGCTTTATAATTCATTGTCACAATTAATATAGAGAGGTACATGATTTTTTAAAATATTGGTACAGCCCAAATGCCCATCAATCCATGAATGGATTAACAAATTGTGGTATATGTATTCCATGGAATACTATGCAGACATAAAAATGATCGAGCCTTTACAACTTCTGTGTTTACCTGGATGGAACTGAAACATATTCTTGTTAGTAAAGTATCTTAAAAATGAAAAAGAAAGTATCCAATGAACTCAATACTATTATGAAACCAACATATCATTACCTATACATTCATATGAATGATAAAACACAACTATAGTCCAGAAAGAAGTAGGGGAGAAAAAAAGAAGGGAGGGGAGGGAAGATATTTGGTGGGACCTCACCTACTGTGCACAATGCAATGGTACATTTCAAAACTACTAAGAGTATAGTATAAAAATCTTAACAACAAATAAGTAAGTGAGATGATGGTTATGTTAATCAGTTTCACATTGTATATCAAATAATCACATTGTTCTCCATAATTGTCCACAGTTATGATTAAATAAAAAAATAAAATAAGTATACATACTTATAAAAATTTTGGTACATCTGTAATGTCAGATTACAGTGCTAAGAATGTTTGCCTTGTTCTTTCATTTTAATAATGTATTTTATTTATTATATCTAAAATATTAACATTTACTATATAATCAATATAAAATTGATATTTTCCATTTTCTTTTTGTACTAAGTCTTCTAAATCTATTATGTATTTTATACTTCATAGCACAATTTTTTTTTTTTTTGAGACAGAGTCTCACTCTGTGCCTTAGCCTAGAGTTCCATGGTGTCATAGTTCACAGCAACCTCAAAACTCTTGCCTCTACCCAGATGATCAAAAATTATTTTACAACAAATACATTTGCACCAGAATGTTTATTGTAGCCCAATTCATAATAGCTAAGACATGGAAACAGCCCAACTGCCCATTGACCCATGAATGGATTAACAAATTGTAGTATATATACACCATGGAATACTATGCAGCCATAAAAAGATTGAGAATTCATATCTTTTATGTTTACCTGGATGGAGCTGGAACATATTCTTCTCAGTAAAGTATCTCAAGAATGGAAAAGAAAAAGTATCCAATGTACTCAATACTACTATGAAATCAATATATAACCATCTACACACTCATAGGAATGGCAAAACATAACTATAGTCCAGAAAGTAGAAGAGAAGAGGAGAAAGAGGGGAGTGGAGGGGGGATATGGGAGGAAGCAGGGTATTTGGGGGGACCTCACCTGCTGTGCATGATACAATGGTACATTTCAAAACCATTAAGAAATGAGTATAATTGTGATGGATGTGTTACTTAGTTCAATGTAAGCATTTCACATTGTATATCAAAGCAGTTGCCTGAACCCCATAAATGCATCAATGTACAGATTTATGATTTAATAACAAAACAATTAAAAAATATAGAAAATAAAAATAAATAAAAACATTAAAAAAAATTCTTGCCTCAGATAGCTGGGATTATAGGCACTAGCCGCAATGCCCTGCTAGTTTTTCTATTTTTAGTAGAGACAGGGTTTCATTCTTGCTCAGGTTGGTCTCAGCTTAACACTTCTGAACTCAAACAATCTACCTGCCTCTGTCTCCCAAAGTCCTAGGTTTACAGACTGAGCCCCCGCGCTTGGGCCACGTCTTAGTTTTGACTAGTCACATTTCAAATGTCTGTTGGCCTTATGTGCCTGAAGGATAGTGTATTTGACAGTGTACATCTAGACCTTTCTCAAGATCCTGTGTCTTAAGTTCAGAAACATACATCCATACTCACACACTTATGTATGTTAAAAACCTTCAGCTAGATGCTATGGTTCACTTGTAGTCCCAGCTACACTTTGGAATTCCAAGGAATCAGGATTGCTGAGGCCAGGAGTTTAAGATAAGCCTGGGCAACAAACACTGTTTCTACAAAAAAATAGAAAATAAAATTATTTCTTTTCTTTTTTTTTATTTTTAAAATACATGTATTTTATTATTCTTCATTACATTATTTCCCCCCCCACCCCCCTCAGTGGTAAGGCAGAATTTATTTACAGAAAACAATACAGAAAACACTAAAGCTCCTGGTAGAGGGAGAGAATTCAAGTGGGGAGAGAGAAGCTCTCTCCGTTTCTCTCCAATAAAATTATTTCTATCCAAGCTTGGTGGTCCATGCCTTGTAGTCCCAGCTATTTATGAGGCTAAGGCAGGAGGATTGTCTGAGCCCAAGTATTTCAGGCTGCAGTTAGCTGTAAATTATGCCGCTTGGACTCTACCTTGGACAATAGAGTGTAAGACCTTGTCTGCAAAATCAAAGCAAGAAGTTTAATGTCATTAATCAAATGAATGAAAAATAGAATACTCTAATTAATTGATCCTTACAATTCACCTATAGTTTTTTTTTCATAATATATATACATCCTCTTACTTTTCCTGCTTATGTATCATTTAGCAAAAATACCCTTCAGACTTAATTTTTGTGGTATTTTCTCCCATTTATTATTCACTGTCTTACTCCTGTGCACTCCTTTCAGGTGATCTGAAAGAGAGGAAAGTGTCTCCAAATGCCTTCCCCTAATTTCTCTAGATTCAATCTGATCTCATAATCCGAGAAATTATTTTCTTCCTTATTACTCTTCTGCAGGACTTTCAATATTAAGACTTTCATTGTTTGGGGTCAGAATACTTAATTCTTATTTCAGATAACCTTTCACGAAGATATTGTGTTGCTTTTCCTCAGTTTTTGGCTTCCAGGAACATATTATCTTTTAGCTATTATTTGTTTTTCTGTTCTTGAAAGTAATTATGATTAAATTGGTAAACTTGAACATGAGAATGTAGGTCATACGCAAAAGTAATCACACTAATATGTAAAAATTACAGCTACCAAGGAAAATTCTTATTTTTCATATGCATTTATTTGTTTAGACATTGCCTTGTTTTTTTGAAGTAGATCTAATTTTAGGCATTTCACAAATCTTTTCAAGATACTCTGTGTAGGATTCATTCATTTGGCAAATATTAAGTTCTTCCTATATTGCAGACATTTCAGCAATAGATAAATATATAAGATAAATAAAGTATGTCCCAGTCCTTAAGGAAAATGATCAGTGCATTTGTTATCAATGTAGTCACCATTCATGCTAACATAAGAGTTGGAATAGTTGTTTACCATTTCTACTTGTCAGTATGTTAAAGCTCACTTAAATTTCCAGTGTAATGTAAAAGTTAGTTATAGTGTTGTCTGGATGTAGTTGTATTTTGGGAAAAGGACTTGCCACTCATTCTGCCTAGTTGTCTTTTATATTTTGGTCAGTTTGACTATAAGTATAATGGGTAAGTTGTATGTCCCAGGAAATAAGATGTTGGGCAGAGTAGGAATTATATCATATGTATAGGAAAACCATTCGTTGGTGTTGAGAATACTGAACACTTTAAAAAATAAAGCCTTGAGCCTTGTCGTGAATATTTTGTTTCATTTTTTGATACTTCTTCTGTGTCATGGTATATTTTAATACTTTCAGGATTCTGGAGATAATTTTTGTTTATATAGCTATTTTGGATTGACTCGATTTATTTAGTTGCTATCGAGTTTGTTGCAGTTCATATTACACGAGATGATTTCAGAACTTTTAAGGAAGTTTTCAAAGATGTACTTTTGGTGTTACAGTATTGTAATATTCCAGTAGAGGATTTAAATATTTCATTTGTGTTTGGCATTATGAAACTTAAGTAATTTTTAATTAAATACTCAGCTTGAATTTTAATTTTGTATAGTTCACTATATTGATGAAATGATTTATTGTTTACCTACTGTATGTAATGAAATTTAATAATTAGTAGAGTTGGCATGAGTGTGTGTAGAAAACATGCAGATGAAACTTAATTTTTAATCGCCATTAAAATTTACATATATTGTGTACAACATAATGTTTTTAAACATGTATATGTTGTGGAATTGCTCAATCTAGCTAATTAACATATATCATACCTTATTAATTTTAATATTTTTTTCTGGAGAGATCTTATCAATTTCCAAAATACAATGCATTATTATTTATTATTGTTATTGTGTTATATATCTCTTGCATTTATTCTTCTATTTAACTCAAGTTTTATATCTTTGCCCAACATCTCTTCAACCTTTTTTAATCCCTAGAGATGAAACTTGCTTATTATGACTTATCTCTTTATTTATTTATCCATTCTTTGACTGTGTATGGCATTGAATTCCTAAGACATTGCAAGGAATCTGATATATGAAATCTATATGTGTGTGTATATATATTTATATATAAATGTAAATGTACCCTATCAATTGTAGAATATACACTGTGTATTTAGTTGCTATAATTTAGAAGAAAGAGTTTAACTTTTTTTTAAAATAGTTGTTTTTGATTCGATGGATAACAAGATAATATGACTCTTTATAATAATTTGACAATTTATTTTTTATCCACTAGGCTATATTTTATTGTAATTTTTATCTGCTTGAATTTTCCTTAGAAGTATCTCTGGACAATATGAAAATATAAAAAAGAATTAAAAAAAATTATATTAGTAGAACAGTATGCAGTTTCCCTCAGGCCCTTGCAATTCTACCGAGAACCAGCAGGGGATCTCCTCTGCACCCAGTTTCCTTCTGAGGATGGTTAAAGATAGTATCTGAGATTATACTGTTGGGGGGTGCAAAAGAAAATCAGAAAGTGGCTTTGTAAGCGTTCTTAGTTGAACACAGATAATATGATGTGATAAAATAACTACCCTAATTCATAACTATATAAATATTTGGAGGGTAGGTGTTGTTTTAATAAGTGTGTTTTACATTGTCATATTAATAATTGTAAATTTCAGAGCCCTTTGAATACAGGCCTTTATGAGAAAATATAAAATGCTGAAGTTATACATTGCCCAGCAGTTTTTGCATAGATTATTGCTCAGAAGAGGTCTTAAAAAAGAATGAATGTGAAAAACCTTAATTTTTAAGTTATAATTAAAAAATAATAATTTTAGTATTTTTAAACATGCCTTTTTCTTTTTTTCTCAATTCTGTACTTGTCAATTGTTTAATAGCAGGACCTATAGGAATTAATGGGTGCATCATTTTAATTTTCCTTCATAGTAATTAGTACATAGATCCTTTGAAATGCTATTTTTTTCTGAAATTATAATTCTTAATACTGTCTTATTTCCAAAACATTATTTTGTTCACTGAAAAGTGATTTTAGAAGAAAGAATTTAACATTGTTAGTTGGATGAATATTAGGAACATAACAGATTTTGAAAGTATTTGGAAATATCTTAATACTTTTAAAGAAAATGATCATTATTTTTTGTTCTTTGAATATTTTGTTTTGAAAATTAGTTATGAAGAACCTTTAAACATAGTTCAGTTTAGAATTTAACAGTTAATACTTAGTAATTCCAGAGATAAGGAAGTCAATTTCATAAATTCAAGGAATGAAAAATAATAACTAAAGATAAATGTTTGAATTAAGCTGCTTTTGCATATTACCGGAAAACAATAACTTTCTTTTGTATCCCTATGTGTCAGTGTTTCCAGTGTGAAAATGTTTATCTTTTATTATATTCAAAATAATTTAAGCAGAAATATCATCAGTTCCCTATAATGTTTTATGTAAAATGTGATATTGTGTTGTTTCTATTAAAACAAATATGATGTCCAGGAATTCAGGGATTGGTTATAAAAATATTTTAGTATGAACTATTAAAGAATAGTTTATGCCATGTACTAAATTTCCTGGGGTGTAAAACCTCAACTCTGCAATTACTTTCACAAAAGAAAGGGAAAAGAAGTAACATTTTAGGATATTTTTGCATATTCTTTTCGTGTGTGCATAATGGAAGTTAAAGGCAAAATACATTTTTAGGATTGTTCTTCCTGTAGTTAATGTCATTTTATTCATATAACATTAACACTGATCTTTTAAATTTATACTTTACAATGTAGAAAACATAGTCAGTTGTTTATATTTATGGAAAAGATGTACATATAGTAGACAGTAAAACACTACATGAGGATTATGTACAGAAATAGAATGTGAAGTTTAAAAAATTCATCAAAAGTATGAAATAAATATTCTATAGTTAGATGTCTTGATTTTAACTTAATGTCATTGAATAAATGAAAATGGATTGGGAAGTGGAAAAGACTTTGAAGCATATTTAGTGTGCAGCTGTTGTACAGCAAATTGAAACTGACATATTTCATCCGTGCTTATTTAAAACTTTGTGAACATTTGGACTCTTTCTTTTTCTTTCAGATATTTGGTTTCCAGGTAGGACTTACATCTTTGGATTGTAGTGGGTGTTACTGCTTACCTGTACCAATTATTCCCTCTTTCAGCACTGCTCTTTATGGTAAACTTCTGAAACTCCCCACTTGCTGGTAAGTCTTATGTGTTAAAATGTGATTTATGTTAATTTTCATGTATTAATGTATCTGTATCATTACCATATATTAGTTTTATCTAAAGCCTTATAAAGGTGTTTGAAGTTGTATTGTCTTTTACTGAGACACTAAAAATCTCCTTTAAATGTCTTTAATATGTTTGTTCATGCTATCTTTTGTGATAGTAATAACTGTTATTGGGGTAATAATTGCTAATTCCTGTTGGAAATATAATTAAATATTGCTGCCTCAGACTGTAATATGAATTTACAAGGGAAAGCGATTTTTTTTGAGAGAGAAAATACACAATTTTTTAAAAAAGAGTTGTAAATTGATATCAAGGCCAACGCATTTATCTATTAAATATTAATTTCATATGTATTTATAGCCACTGACAAAAGTATACCTATCACATAGAATTAGAATATATTCGACATGTCTAGCAGCTGTATTTTGGAAGAAATTGATTTTAGCCCTTATTTTAATTTAGGATCAGGTTGTTTCATTTGGAGGTAACATTTCCTTAAATTCAAAGAGATTCATAGAAAACAAGTAGTTGCTGATCACGTATTTTTAGTTGAAAGTAATACTTTCGATATAAGTATTAAAGAAAAAGTTATATAAAATAGGGTTTAATATATGAAATAATTTTTGATGAAATATTTCTACAGTTTATATTTGAATTATTTGGAATGTGTCTTCTGCGTTTTCATCCTAATTAGCAAGCTTGTATCATAGGGTATGTCGTCTATTATTTTGTTATTAAAGTGATAAAACTTTCAGAAAATAGAATTAATTTCTTTCTCTAAAATATTTCAGTTGCTGAAAATTTTTTCCTTAATACTTTATAACTTTTAGAATGAAATTAGTAAAGTAAATGCTAACAGTTTTAAGGAAATTTTCATATTGATCCAGAAAATTAGAAATAAAAGTTATACTTACGTCTTGGAACTAATTCTAGTAAATGAAACCATTATTAAATGATTATTCTTAGTTATCTCTCTGTACATTTTATTTTTTCCTTATCCATATTTGTCATATGTTATTTATTATATAGAGATGGATTTAACTTTTTGTTTGTGTAAAAATATGTGAATATATGTTGCATTTGAGCAAAGCTTTATATTCTAATATATTAAGAATTACCATGGAGTATGTTACACTTGGTATGTCCACATTAATTTTACTAGGTATTTGTGAGAACTGTTATCTCGGTTATGTGACAATTTATTTATCATTCAGAAGATCAAAATAATTTTTTATAACAGTTTACTATTTACTATAGAAAATTCTTAGTTTCTTTAATAAAAGCCCCAATTTTCCAAACAATAGATTTGATATGAAATGAATCAAATATATGAATAAGTAAGATTCATTTTAAGGATATGTAGGGCTTACTACAAATATTGTCACATGGGAAATAAAATATGTCTTCAGACATCTGAAAGAAAATATTTCGATTAAACACTGAAAGCATAAGGTCATAGAATATTAATATTTGTTTGGATGCATTAGTAAGAGTGCTTCTGCATTATTTTAGAAATATTTTTGTTGCATTTTGCAGAAGTACAGTGATTTGAAATAGTTTCTTGAAATCTTTTTTAATAAATAGAAAATGAATTATCTTTAATATAATTCATAGATTCTTAGCAACACTAATTTGAAAATAACAAAGAAAAAACTCAATAAATTGAGATATTGCTTATTTAAACGCAGTTTAAAGTGAAAAAAATACTAGATAAAGTACTTCTTATGGTGATTTAAATTAAATCAAAGTCAGCTAGAGGACTGAGAACTTTTTAGCTCGTGCAGTGGGAGAAGATTATTTTAGTAAGACATCCTGGTTGAATCATTAAATGTTAACTAGGTTTCCACTTATGATTTTCCCCTTCCTCAAGTTATACATGCTGTTTCATTTGGATTTTAAAGTGTCTCATTTCAGAGTTTCTTAAAGAACATTTATGATTCTCTGTGTCTATTTCATTCAGTAGTAAGAAGAACATTTTTATCACAGACCACAGCTTTTGAAACAAAGGCACTTATGTAGCCCACTGTAAAAAAATATTTTTAGTATGTTTTTGAAAATCTGTATTTATGTAAATTAGCAAAATGGTTTATACTTTCATTTAAAAGTATTTCTAATTTGAACTGTTATTTATGACATTTCAAAGTAATGAAGTTTACTTTAATCAAGTTTGCTAATTTTTAAAAATATGTGATTAGACTGAAAAAAAATTATTTTTCTCTCATTTAAAATTTCCTGGGAATGTATTAAGCTTCAGTGAGCAAACTATTACTCAAGTTTCTTAGAACTTGTTTAAAAATTTTTTGGATTATATTTTATCTTTCATCTACACTACATAATTTCTAAATATATAAAATAAAATTAAAAATTTTTTTGTGTCCTGTTAAATGTCAGGTTAACATTTAGTTCTGTTAGCTTCTTAAAAGAGGATTGAAATAAATAGGATATCGTAGAACAGACACAGTGACCAATAATATTTAATGACAGAAATTTTGGCATTTAATTTAAATTCAAATTTGTCTCTTTTTTAAATATGAGGGTGTTGATAGGTCAATGAAGAATTGTTTATGGGCAGTAAATTATCATAACCTTATTGCCACTAGTAGGATTAAACCTTAGTTTGTTTTAGATAGTAATCTTAAACATTTCTATAGTGTTTCCAGATACTTTCCTGGACTTAACTTTTTTTTTTTTTGACCTGGGTAACAATAACTTTCTACCTATTTTTAAAAATTCAATTAGAGTAATGTCTATAGAAAAGTACATATATTATGAGTGCATAGCTTGAGATATTTGTAAGTGAACTGAACCTTTGGTAGTCTGCTCCAAGATGAAGAAACAGAACATTATCAGTATCCTAAAGCCTCTCTGATTCTCCCTCCTTTAAGATTAATCACTATTTTTCTTTCTTTCTTTCTTTCTTTTTGAAGACAGAGTCTTATTATGTTGCCCTCAGTAGAGTGCTGTTGCGTCACAGCTCATAGCAACCTCAAACTCTTGGGCTCAAGCAGTTCTCTTGCCTCAGCCTCCCAAGTAGCTGGGACCACAGGCACCTGCCAAAATGCCCAGCTATTTTTTTTCTTTTTTATTGTTGGGGATTCATTGAGGGTACAAGAAACCACGTTACACTAGTTGCATTTGTTGGGTAAAGTCCCTCTTACAATCGAGTTTTGCCCCCTTGGCACACACCAAGGCCCCAAGACCCCACCCACCTCGCTCCTTCCCTCTCTCTGCTCTTCCTTTCCCCACCCCTCCCTCATTCTTTCTCTCTCTGCTCTCCCCTTCCCTCACCCCCACCGTGTCAATAAGGAAACCACTTTTAAAAAGGGCTACTTAAGTACTTTCCTAGAATATGGTTCTCAGAGTTTAAGATGCAAACGAATAGCCAAGAAAACGTTTATAGAGTCCATATTCTGGGTCCCCAACACCAGAAATCTAGGTTGGAGGGTTCAGGGAATATGCAGGTTTAAGGGGCACCCAGATATTTCTGATGTCAGTGGATGGTACAGAGATGAGACTTCAAGAAATGCTAAGAGTTGGAAAAACATAAAAGTTTAAAATTAGATGAATTAAAATCATTTTTTAAATTTTTGGTTCAATTTGAAGACTTTTTTGTTGTTAAGGTGCCAATTATAGATTCTTTACAGGGTGAAAAAGCTGGCTTCCATTCTCTCCCATCCTGTGCTAAGTGGTGGATCAAATTATACTTATAATCCATACTGGGGGAGTGAAGACAGTCAGGCTGTTTTTTCTTAAAAAAAAAAACACTTTATTATTTGATATCAATGTCAGTTAAAATCCATCCTATGTGCTAAGGCTGCAGCCAGTTCAAGAAGCCTCTACTCTTGGTCAAAGAGCTGTCCTGAGGATAGGCCCCCAAAGGACTCAACACTTTGGACAAAGTCCTGCCTGGGGATAGATTAAACAGGACTGAAAATACCACTTCTCAGGAAAACACAAATTAGAATTTTAAGGTTTATCATGTGTATAGACATGGTTCTTTCCTGACAAGAACTGAGCAATGGTTTACAAGATGGCTGAAGGACTTTCTCAACCCCATTTTGGCAGTCTTACATTTTCATTAGACAGAAAGCCTCAAAAGTAGAAGGGCCCATGACTTCTGGAATGCTGCAAATCCCCAGCGCTCTATCCTGGAGGCAAAGTAGAGGACTTTGTAGGTACTTGTAGGTGGAAAGGGCTGGATTTGATGACTTTCGGGTGATACATGCATCCTCTTATATGGGGAAGGAGTGATACAGATCCTAACAGGGAGGGCCAGAAGTTGGGGAGTTTAATTTAGGATGTGGAGGTCACACTCACCAGATTTTGTGGAGCAGAGTCAGTCTATGACCAAGGAAGGAAGTCCATTACCTGACAGCCAGCCCAGGGCACCTTCCCTTCTAGGTATAATTTTTCTTCCAGAGATTTAGCCAGAACACCTAAGGACTCTTAAATCTTGGCAATAGGAATTAGAGGGTATGACAACAATTAGAGTACAATTAGAGCTGGGTACTGACAGATGAGTCTTTTAAGCATTAAAACTGGAAATAACATCCAGACATTACATTTACTTGCATATGAATAATGAGATTACTGATGAGGTTTACTAAGAATCCCTGTTTCAGATTTTTTACTGGACTCAAGTTACCTAAAGTTTCTTGCAGTAGAAAGGCTAAAAACAATTAGGACAGAAGAGAAGAAGCAAGAATCTTGATCATTCAAAACAAGGAGATTCTACATAATTGAGGACTCTGTTCTTAATTATAAACACATTTGCGGTCATTTTATTGTGTTAAAACTACCATGCCCTAAGAAATTTGTGTGTGTGTGTGTGTTTAGGAGCCCTCTGATGTTGTAAACCCTTTGGATCTGCGTGTGGACATCAGCCTGGAAAACCCTGGCACTAGCCCTGCCCTCGAAGCCTATTCTGAGACAGCCAAGGTCTTCAGTGTAAGCACCGCTTCCCTACCCTTCCTGGATTTAGACTGGCTATCCAAGTTTCACAGTCACTGTAGCAGCATTTGAAAGATACTTGGGACATAGCCTTTAAATTCTTAATTTTGTAAATGCAATACAGTTGCGTATGTGTTCACTTCACTAGTGTTTTAGTTCCATGAAGGCAGGAATTTTTGTCTTTCTGGTTCACTGCTCTATTTCCAGCCCCTAGCATGGTGCCTGGCCCATGGGAGGTGTTCAATAAATATTTGCTGAAGAAATAAATAAAAATAAAGTGTACACTCACCACCCACTTAAAAATTAAAATATTATCGATACCTATGAAGCTGCGTGTGTTACTACCCCAACACATCCACTTTCATCTGCAAATCATGATCTTGAACTTGGTGCTTATCAGTGCTTTTCTTTGTGATGTTGCTCAACGTTGGCTGATTTTACATTTTATGTAAATGGAATTATACGATATGTATTCTTCTAAAATTTACTTTTTCGACCCAAAAGCTAATGGATCTCTTTCCCTTTTTTGTAGATTCCTTTCCATAAAGACTGTGGCGATGATGGACTTTGCATCTCTGATCTAATCCTGAATGTCCAACAATTGCCGGCTGCTCAGTAAGTTTTATTTTAAAGCCCAATGTAACATGTAGAAATAAAAGTCACACTAGATTACTTTATTCAAAGAAATGCTTATGGAGTTTCTTCCTACAAAAGAAACATTCATAACTAGGAAAGACTTTTAAAAGCTAAATTTCAATTTCCGCCATCCACACAGGAGGAAAACAATAAGAAATATAAAATTATCTTTATTTGAATGGTTTCTTTCTCTCGAATGTAATAGTAACAATGAAGAAAACTCAATGGCATTTACTTATTTATTGTCATTGTCATTTGATAGATGGTTTCTTAATAAGCAATTTTCTCAGTATTCCAAAGAAATCTGAAGAGTATATACGTTTTAAATGAGTAAAGTTTTTGAATACCAGCATTTTAAAAAATCCTAATTTCTTTTTTCTCCTTTTTATTTTTAACAGAGAACAGCCTTTTATTGTCAGCAACCAAAACAAAAGGTTAACATTCTTAGTAACACTGAAAAACAAAAAGGAAAGTGCATACAACACTGGGATTGTTGTTGAGTTTTCAGAAAACTTATTTTTTGCTTCATCCTCCATGCCGGTACGTGATGACACCCTGCACTCAAATGACTGCTGTGTTTCATGCTTATTGTCTGTCTTCTCCACACCCTCTGTGTTATTGAAGGAACACCTTAACTCTCAGCATGATCCATCCTAACTTCGTGGCTTCTGAATAGTTAAGCCACATGAGAACATCGCCTGGCTCTGTTTCTAGGCCAGCTCTGCTTCGCAGCTTGGGTCAGATTTTCCTTTAGCCTGAAACTTGGCAGCAGCAGCCAGACACACTCCTGGAACTCCTCTCGAGCCTTCTGTGAGATGAGGCTGCCACAGTCCACACAGATGCTGTGCACTTGCTCCGAGACATTTGAGTTCCAAAGCTTCGTTGGAGCTCTGCAACCACAGCTCTTGCTACTGCCAAGATCATGCATTCCAGCACAGCCAGTTAATCATGTTGACTTGATCACTATTCCAGGAACACACTTGACCATGAGGGCTCCCTGGTCCTTCCTCTACTGCCAAGCAATGAAGAGGAAAAAGGAGAGAAGGAAAAGTTGAGATTTTCCAAATGAGTTAACTGATTAAATGATTAAACGATGGTTTCATTTGGTTTAAAGTTAACATGTTAATATGAACTTAATTGATCTAGAGTTCCAAACTTATCTTGACTTTGATGTTTACACCTGTGCCAAATGGCAACTACTTATTTTAAAGTGGAAAAAAAATTGAAGAAAACTAAAAATGATACTTTAAATTATTGAAAATATAAATACCAATATATCATCTTGTTTTCTTCTCTCAAAAATGTAAGTTTCAAATACATTGAGAGAGAGGTATTCCTAAAAAAGAATTTCTGAATATTGGACTAAAGTTCTTCATGTTGCTGAAATATAAAATCTATGATTTCCTTCTGAGAAAAAAAATTCTAATATTTATTCTCTTTTTGCCTGAGTTCAGATCCTGGTTATCTTTAAGGTTAATAATGAAATCAGGATATTAGGCACCTGGACAATAGAAAATTTCAATTCCTGAGAGCTAATGAAAGTATTTCGGTGTGAACCACCCTTAGTGCTGCAGTGTTCCTGTACCATTTTTTTAAATTAAAGCATAGCTGTGTACATTAATATAATCATAGGGTACAACATGTTGGTTTCATAGACAATCTGAAATATTTTCTTTTTTCTTTTTCTTTTTTTCAATCTGAAATATTTTCATCAAACTGGTTAACATAGCCTTCATGGCATTTTCTGATTTATTGTGTTAAGACCTTTATATTCTGCATTCAGTTAAGTTTCACCTATACCCTTCTGAGACGCACCATAGGTGTGATCCCACCGATTACCCTCCCTCCACTCATCCCCTCCCCTCCCTTACCCCTTTCCCCATATACTTGTGCTATAACTGGGTTATAGCCTTCATATGAAAGCTATAAATTAGTTTCATAGTAGGGCTGAGTACATTAGATACTTTTTCTTCCATTCTTGAGATACTTTGCTAAGAAGAATATATTCCAGCTCCATCCATGTAAATATGAAAGAGGTAAAGTCTCCATCTTTCTTTAAGGCTGCATAATATTCCATGATATACATGTACCACAATTTATTAATCCATTCGTGGGTCAATGGGCACTTGGGCTTCTTCCATGACTTTGCAGTTATGAATTGGGTTGCAATAAACATTCTGGTACAAATATCTTTGTTATAACAAGAAAAGAAAACTATAGACCAATATCACTAATGAATATTGATGCAAAAATAATCAACAAGACCCTAACAAACAGAATCCTGTACCTCTTTCACTGTGCACACACACACATATTGTTTGCTTTTTGATCATTGTTGTTTCCTTGGTCTCTTTTAGGTTGATGGGACAGAAGTAACGTGCCAGGTTGCTTCCTCTCAGAAGTCTGTGACCTGTGGCGTAGGCTACCCTGCTTTAAAGAGAGGTCAACAGGTACAACCTGCATTTCATCCTCAAGTTAACTCATGTGAATTTACCAACATAAATCCTCTTTATAAGATATCATTATTTGATAGGCCTTACAAAATAACTGGCTACATCCTTAGAGGAAGTTTTAATATCTGAAAGTTTTCTTTAAGTCATTAGTAAAAGTGGGATTTCCCCCATGCAAGGCATTCCCAATGACACCCCCAATATAAAAAGTTATTTTTGCCTGAATATGTCGGTCATCATTGGTCAAAATGCTGCACAGAGTCGCAGAGACCATTTGTTAGCCCCTGGTGACAAGTGTCACATCAGCACCAGTGTACAAGTCTGGGCCTAGATAGCTAATGTATGTCCATTGAAAGCTAAGCTTTCCCAATTCTAAAGTGAAGTATGCTAAAGCAAGGTGGACAAAGAAATAATGACATTCGACCAGTTTGAAACCTTAAAGTGCACATAAAAACAAGTTTACTTTCATGGGAAATGTTATTTTCTTCATGTTGGCCCCTGCAGATGAAGCATCTTAGATTGATAAATTTTAATTTTGCATATAGGTGACTTTTACTATTAACTTCGACTTCAATCTTCAAAACCTTCACAATCAGGCATCTCTCAGTTTCGAAGCTTTAAGGTAAAATATAATGAAGTCATGAATTGCTGCTGGATGGCTCTTGTAATTCTTCTTTTTCAGTAATTCCCTAATGTTTGCCTCAACAGTGAAAGCCAAGAAGAAAACAAGGCAGATAATTTGGTCAACCTCAAAATTCCTCTTTTGTATGATGCTGAAATTCACTTAACAAGGTAGGTGAAGTGATGGGAGCCTGTTACCATTGACACTACTCCAGGTTAGGGCACCTCTGCCTTGTGACTTAATAAGTCTTCTATGTGTACATTGTTAACTAAAGAATTTGAATTAAAATGTTTCCCCGTTGTCAGCTAAAATAAGAGTCCACAGACAGATTGATCCCTAGGAAAACCTTGAATGACTTCAGGTTTATTGACTGAGAGCAGCACCAGAAAGGCAGAAATAACCCTTTTGCTACACGTCATGGCGTTGCCATACGTCTACCACTGTTCTGCAGGCCCTCAGAGGAGTTATAAACTTCCCAAGTGCTTGAAACAGAACTCTCAAGGGTCTGGAGAGTTTCCAGCACTTTTTTTTCACTGCCTAATTCCTACTGTACATGAGTTCTCAGGGAGTATCTGCGTTCCTGGAAACTGATGCCCCTCACACAATGCTTTGCACATGACAGAGTTACAGAAAACACTGGATTTAATCACAGATTCAATGTCTAGATCATGTCTGGTTTCTGCATGGAGAATTTCCTGACAGAACAGATTAGGGTTTTCTTCCAATTGGGAGGAAATAAAGGGTATTCCAAAGGAGGTTACCCATAAAGAAATGCTTTATTCCCTGTCTTCGTCTGGCCAAAGTTACTGAACTAGAGAGCAGTGGTCAAAATGGTACTGGTTGAGAGCAGCTATCGTGAACTTTTCAGAAAAACAGGTGTCTTGGGAAGTGGGTAACATATAAGTACCACAGGTTCTAAGGGTCGATATTATCCTAATTCACACTTAGAAGGGAAGCGAACTCATGGCACAGCTGTGCAGGTGCATGAGCCACCAGCGATGCCCACTTCCAAAGCTAGTACCCAGAGCTCTCTACCTGGGGAAGCACTAAGGCAGCTTCCCTACACAGATCAATGACCCCTGAAAAACACACCGCAGTGTTTTCCCAAGGAGTCCAGTGACAGCAGATTATTCCAACTTCTACCACTTCATCGAAGCCCCTAAAACCCTGGAATTTGTGGATCATCTATTGTACATTGCTGAGCAAAGACAAAAAGGAAAATATGTCATCATGTCTAGAGCTTGAGACACGTGAGCAGAGATGAAAAGGATGCTTGTGCATTAAGTGAGTAGAAGCAAAATGCAATCCAAGTCATCCATCTCTGAAAAATTCATCAGTAACTGCAGACTTCAAAGTATCCCCACTTGCTAAAATAAGGAACTGAAAACAAATGCAACCAAAGAGATTGAAAATGCCAACATTATCTGAATTTTTTTCATCCTACTCTCATTGATTCTTTAGTCTACTAAAACTTTTTTGTCAGTACATCCTTTTGATCATTCTGCTTTCCTACCATGGCCAGTTTTTTAGAGAGGTGTGTGTGTGTGTGTGTGTGTGTGTGTGTGTGTGTGTGTGTGTGTGTTGAGTGACAGGGTCTGGCTCCATAGGCTGGAGTGCAGTGGCCCAATCGTAGCTCCCTCCAGCCTCCAACTCCTAGACTCAAGCCATCCTCCTGCCTCAGCCTTCTCAGTAGTTGAGACTACAGGCTTGCACCACCACACCTGCTAATTTCAGATGAGGCCTCTCTACATTGCTCAGGCTGGTCTCAAACTCCTGGCCTCAAAACATCCTCCTGCCTTGACCTATCAAAGGGCTGGGACTATAGGCATGCGCTCCCACACCTGGCCTTTTTCAGATATTTGAACATGAAATAAGTATGAGTTTGAAATGGGACTTGATGCACAATGAGAGGTGCGGTCATCCCTCCCTTGCTTCCCTTGTTCCGTTCCACATAGGAGAATAGTAAGCCTGGTTTCAGAATACCTTCCCAATACAGGGTTTGCTTTTCTACCCGGACGTATGCATGTAACACTCCCACATACACACATGTGCACAAACACATTTTATTTGCCCAAAAGGAATGTAAAACACTCTTCTGTATCTTGCTTTTTACAACATCTTAGAGAAGTTTTCATAACAAAACAGGCAGATCTAACTTATACTAGTCCTGGATGGATCATAATTTATGCAACGAACCCAGTATGAATGAGCTCTTTGGCTGCTTTGCATTTTTATGTTGTATGTCATCATACAAACAATGCTGGAAAAATATTTTTGTAACAAACATCTTTGGAAACTTTTGGAAAAATGTCCTGTGCATTTATTGAGTGCATCCCTCAGCAATGACTTTGACACTACACAACTGTGGAGTTATGATGTACAAATATGATGGGTGGGAAGAGATAGGATTATTTCTTCAGGATCTCTACCCTCACCCAGCACAGCTAACTGCTGTCACAAATATCTCGCTGACTGCTTAAGTAACTTAAAGAACGCTTCAGTAACAAATAGCAAATAGGTCTCTTTAGAGTTCAAAAGCAGAACATACAAATTTAGAAATTGGCCCTTCTTAGGCGCTCACACAAAGATCATCTGGAAAGCAAAGGAAATAATTCGTGCACAGACAGATAGCCAAGACTTATGTTTCAAAACTAGTCAGTTTTCCCATTTTCCACATAAGGCTGACAAATCTTTGTTTCCTCTCATATATAACCTTGACAAATACCACTTCTACTCAGATCTCCCTATGACTTATTTTCCTTTTGAGAATTTGGGGGAAAAAATTAAGGCATAAAAGAGAAAGACAGGGTTTCAGTAAAGAAATCAACAAATTCTATCCCAGAAAATGTGGAGCCCAGTTTTTTTAAGAAATAAAATCAACATCCTATAATTAATATAACTTGTCAGGTGGGAAGAAATGAAGAAAACATGCCCAGAGCTTCTCAGACCATTCTCACCACTTGCCCCTCCATTCTCACCCAAAGAATTCTGCCTCGGAGGCCCAGAAATGAGTGAGAAGAGGGAGGTCTCCAGTCCCACTGCAACCTGAGTGACCCTGCAGGGATTCCTCTGACCCAGTAGTCACTGCCTTGCTTACAGACCTTAGTTGGCAATCCCAAGCAGAAGGATCAAGATTGGTCCAAGGCCTTTAGATCTAGTCTAATGAAACTTCCGGGCCTTTCTAGTGGTGGAAACAGATTCAACCAACCCCAATTCAGACCTAAACCATTTGAGTTTGTTTGAATCTAGAGAAGGATAGAAGAAAGAATAATAAACTATGTTGATTGGTTTGATGGAACCACGTCAGATTGTACAAAAAACATGAACACATTGTACCCCATATATGCATAAATGTATTCATGATCTATGTGTATTTGACTTAATTAACCAAAAGACAAAAAAAAAAAAAGAATAATAAGGAACATGCATGCCGTGTTTCACAGACATCCAGTAATGAATACTGCAGGAGCTAATACCCAGAACTCTTCTCCCACACCAAGTGGAAAATCCTGGCTTATCAATCCACTTCTCTGACCAGCATAGACCAAGTGTCCACTATATTAACATGGCAGGCAATATAACAGCAATCTTGAGAAACGTTCTATCAGTTCTTTTTTTTTTTAACTTTATCAGTTTTTTTTATTCTTTGTTATTTCGGGATAATTCGAGGGTGTAAAGCATTTGGTTACAGTGTTTGCATTTGATAGGTAAAATCCCTCTTTAATTATGTTCCGCCCCCAAGGGGTGTGCCATACACCCCAACATTGTGCCCAGTTACTATCAGTTCTAAAGTAATATTTTTGTACTTATTTTAGAAACTGGACAGCAGATAAACCTAAAATATACAGACTCTCAGCAAAGCATCTATGAACGGACAGCTTGAGAAAGAATTTAGGTTAATCTTTGAAACATATATTGGACCATGAACCCATAATAGGCTTTGTTTTCCTTTAGGGCTTTTGCAACTAAAATTAAACTTTTACTTATTATCTAAGCTAGAAGGTATTTAAATAAAAGAGATAATAAGCTTCGAGACCAACACAATACTAACATATCTGGCTCCGCTAACATCATTCTATAGATCCACCAACATCAATTTTTATGAAGTCTCCTCGGATGGGAAGGTTCCTTCCACTGTGCACGATTTTGAAGATATTGGTCCAAAATTCATCTTCTCCCTTAAGGTTGGTAAGCCTGTCATAAGAATGGCAAATGCAGGAGAAGCGGGGGGAGTAAAAAATAAGTCTGGGAAAGTAAGAATAAAGTAAAAGGAGATTGAAATACACCAGAGCTTCTCAAAGGCTCCCCATCTGGAGGAACTGTTACAACACAGGTTGCTGCGCTTCCTTCTCAGAGTTTCTGATTTAATAGGTCTGAGGTGGATCTGAAAATTTGCATTTCTATCAAGTTTCCAGGTGATGTGGTTCTGCTATGGGTTCAGGTGCTGTACTCCAAGAACCTCTAGGATCAATCACAGATACATAGACAGCTGGATTTGTGAATAGTTATGTGTCTTGGATAAGGGATGATATACTTTAAGGCAAGGGTTCAACATCAATCAACAACAAAAAAAATCATTAATAACAGTTTTGCAATATATACAAACATGTGTCTTTTTATATTTTCGATAATAATTAGAAGTTTTCCATGTAGAAATACCATATATTCCTGAAGAATTATTTCTATATATTTCATGTTTTGTGTTGTCATGTTAACTTTAATTCTCTAATTGTTAATGGTATACAATGGATATTTGTATATTGAACTTTAACCAAAAAAAATCGTTGAAAAATTTTAAAAAAAAATCCAGAGCCTTACTATAATGGTATGGCTGTGGCACAAGTCTTTGGAATATGATGATTATGCCAATTTATCCTTCGATACCACTTCTCTTTGAGAAGTATACTATTTGTATACAAATGTGGGTTTCATACCAGTCATAGTAGATAATATCCAAAAATATTTTTGAATCAAATTCTAAGCAATTGTTAATATAAATATTATCAGTCATATAAAGAGAAATTAATTTGTGAAAAAATGAATATTTTATAATATAATAAAGTTACAGAACTTTGAAAAGGAAAAAATTCATCCACTACCCTAAGTCAATACCATTTTATTTTTGTACATTCCTTACTAGTTCATTGCAAGGTTTCAAACCTGCAATTTTGTGATTAAAAAAAAAATCTTTAAAAGTATGTTGATCCGTGATCTAGATACTGGAATTTATAGAATTTGAATAATATCTGACAACTATGTTCTTTCAATCAATTTGTAGTAGTACTAAAATGACGTTCATATAGTGTAGTATCAGCCACTGTATCAAGTTCTTTAGATATATCACCGCATTTAATTCCCAAATCAGTTAAGAGGTTTGCTCTATTATTGTACCTTAGCCAATGAACAGAAATCCCACTAGTGAGAAGAGATGCTGTACTGATGCCCTGTATCAGAGTATATCTGCTGAATTGCTCATAATCGTTACTTGCAAATAAAAACACAGAAGCATCCAGGGGTCAGATTCCTCGCCTAAGCCACACTGCTAGTCAGTGGCAGAGCGGGACCCCACTCTCTGGCAGCCCAACTCCACTCTGGTTTTTAAGTATGCCACATCTCTCAAGTTCAAATTCGTTACCTATTAAAGTTGGAGATGTTGAGTTTTTTCCATTACAAGATAAGATACAGAAGTTCAGATATGCCCACAAAATGATGACTCACTTTCCTATAGACTTAATCTTACCACTTTCTAGTTGCTCTTAATCAATACAGGGCTTATCGATCACTTTTCCTTGCGTCTTATACGTCCTATAAGAAATACCACGTTTTATTCCCTACGTAGGTGACCACAGGAAGTGTTCCAGTGAGCATGGCATCTGTAATTATCCACATCCCTCAACACACCAAAGAAAAGAATCCACTGATGTACCTGACTGGGGTGCACACAGACCAGGTAAGGACACCAAAAGTATTCATGAGCACAGGTACTTTGAAGGTGTTTACCCTGTGAAGATGATCATGTCTGACATCTAGATGGAAAGAGAAGATGATCCCTGTGCATCCTGGGTGACAATTAACCAGCAGTCACTGTTATATTAGAAGATTGTTACAATAAAATAAATATCTGAGTCTAAGGATTTACAGGTGGCAGATATTATTTCATAAACCCCGTTTCTGCCAGGTGAAGATCTGACTTTTTCAGGCTCTGGTAAGAAAAGACTAGGAAATGAGAGCTTGAACCTATGCTGAGAGCATAGTAGGTCTACGGTGCAGTTGGTTCCTGGTCTTCAAGCAGCCAGCTGGACTTTCTCCTGGTAATTCTCCTGGTAATATTCAACCCTGGGTATTCATTTCAATGACTCAGGTCACTTTTTCAATAAGAGTGAGAAATGCCCAGACTCAAGCTAGACAATTAACTCAGAATCTCTAGAGCAGCGGTTCTCAACCTTCCTAATGCCATGGCCCTTGAATACAGTTCCTGTGGGTCGTGACCCTCAGGTTGAGATCTGCTGCTCTACAGATAAGACTCTGACACAGGCGTTTTTCTTTAAAAGCTCCCCAGATAGCTCTACCTTGCACCTGGGTGGAGAAGCACCACTCTAGTCAAGCTGTTTGACGTTGGCTGACCCTTAGTCTAGCACTTAGCTGGCTCTACAGTCATGTAATTCCTCTTGTGAGCATAGGACACTATAGAAAATCAAAATCTTAAAATGTTTCACAGAAAAGAACCCCAAATTAAATCACTCAGTCTGTTGCTATTGCAAATTTGCCTTATATTATATGGACTAATTCTTTTTCTGAGATGGTCTCAGTCTATTACTGAGGCTAGAGTACAATGGCTGTGCTCATAGCTCACTGCAATTCCTGGACTCAAGTGATCCTTCTGTCCCAGCCTCCCAAGTCGCTGGGATGACAGTCATGCACTATCCCAACTAGCTAATTTTTTTCTGTTTTTAGTAGAAATGGGCTCTCAGTAATGTTCAGGCTGGTCTCAAACTCCTGAGCTCAAGGGATCCTCCTGCCTTGGGCTCCCAGAGTGCTAGGATTATAGACCTGAGCCACTGTGCCTGGCCACATAGGGGCTATGCTTATATCAAGTAACACTGAGAGGATTTGACTACTTCACAGTCCACGTGAGTGACTGTAAGGAGTGTGGCCAGGTCCGTGCAGTTTAAAGAAATCTAACAGCCGCTTCCTTGCTTCAACATGTGACAGCAGTCTTAACTTGTTAAAAGGAACATGGTGAGCATTTTCCTTCTTGAATCTGATTGGGTGTTTTTCTTTATAGGCCGGTGACATCAGCTGTAATGCAGATATCAATCCACTGAGAATAGGACAAACCTCCTCTTCTGTCTCCTTCAAGGGTGAAAATTTCCGGCACGTAAAAGAATTGGTAAGGACAGGTCAAGGTGAGACCGTTCTCTGCAGTGAATCATTGTTTGACCTGGAATTATGACACTTCTTTTCTTCAACCAGCTGATATCAGACAGAGTTCTTATGTTTTTTTGCAGTTTTTGGCCAGGGCTGGGTTTGAACCTGCCACCTCCAGTATATGGGGCCAGCGCCCCACTCCTTTGAGCCACAGATGCCGCCCAGAGAGACTTCTTATTTTGCCTTTGATGGCTTACATGAATCAAGATTTAGAAAATACATGCTCAGTTATAAACTATTAGAATTATCACTTATAAAATTCAAGTTCCAGACTTCATGACATCAAAAGGATTCTGTGCATAAGCACTGTGTACTCTGAAAACATTGAGAAGAGCTGTGAAGGAACCAGGCAAAGGCTTCAAACGCAAAGCCCCTTAAATTCCCCTTCCACATAATCACTTTATTTAGCTGCCGCATGTGTTACCCTACTCTGTTTTAAGACATTTTATTATCTCTTGCTCCTGAGCTCTGCCTTCTTCTTTGGGAAAGAGACTAGTCTAGCATCTAGCACAGTGCTGGGCACCTGTTCAGTGGTTAAATAAGTAAACATTTAGTAAGTAAGGTCTAAACCAACCACAGCTCTCCCCTGTGAACAATACTGAAATTCTCTTGGTTTTCTTTGATTGCAGTTGTGTTATCTTGTGAAGAACAGGGAAACAGAATAAAATCATGTTTCTTTGAACGTGCGTTAATCCACAAATAGATGTATGTGTGTTCTAACATAAATAAACATAAACCATGCTACTTTTTGGCCCTTGACATAGGCCAATATGCCACAGCCTTTTAAAAATACGTTATTTTTTAGAAGAGTTTTAAGTTCACAGTAGGTTTGAGTGGAAGGTATAGCAGTTTCCCATAGACACCCTGGCCACACATACACCCCACCTTCCTTACTGGGAATCCTGTCAGAATCCTGCACCAGAGTGGTGTACCGATGGATCTGCATTGACACGTTATATCACCCAAAGTCTATAGTTTACATTAGGGCTCACGCCTGGTGTTGTTAAAATCCACTGTTAGAGTATCACAGAGTATAATCACTGCCCTAAAAATCCTCTGTGCTCTACCTATTCATCCTCCCCGTCCCTAACCCCTGAAACCGCTGATCCTTTAATGTCAACTTATTGTCCATCTAACAAACCCATCTTTATCTTAGGCTTAATAACTATATTATAGTACATTTCATGTATTTCAATTATTTACTTAACTAGTACATTGTTGATAAACATGAGTTATTTACTGTTTGGGGTTTTTTTAGGGCTTTTACTTCTAGAAATTGTCGTGCAATAAACAGGCTTGGGCATATTTTGTCCACACTTTTCTGATTATCTCCTGAGATTCTCTCTACATACAGGGAATGGCTGTGGCAAAGGGTGTGCACTTTTTACATTTTGAGAAATAGTCCCAAAAATCCATTGCAGAAGGGTTTTAATTACTAATAGCTCATGAGAGTGCCTGTTTCCCTACATCCTTCCCAGCACTGGGTTTTATCTATCTTTGTAAAATGTTAGCATTTATTTTTAATGCTCATACTAATCCACTCTCTACATTGTCTCCCCTCATAAGAATTGTAGAACTGCTTCCTGTAGCAATGTTACCTGCTGGCTGAAAGACCTTCGTATGAAAGGAGAATACTTTGTTAATGTATCTACCAGAATTTGGAACAGGACTTTTGCATTGGTAAGTTTTATTTATTGGATTTATCAACAACAAGGAAACATAAGACTTCCCTATCAAGAAGTTTTTCCCCGGGCCAGGCATGGTGGTTCACACCAGTAATCCCAGCACTCTGAGAGGCCAAGGTTGGTAGATTGCCTGAGCTCACAGGTTTGAGACCAGCCTGAGCCAGAGCGACACCTCATCTCTAAAAATAGCCAGGCATTGTGGCAGGCAACTGTAGTCCCAGCAATTCAGGAGGCTGCAGCAAGAGAATTGCTTGAGCCCAAGAGTTTGAGGTTGCTGTGAGCTATGACACCATGGCACTCTACTGAGGGCGACAAAGTGAGACTCTGTCTCAAAAAAAAAAAAAGTTCTTCCCTTTGGACAAAGTTAGTGTTCTGGCTAATGTCATTGATGCCCCAGTAACCCAGAGCAATTTTACCCTGGAGGGCAATACATTTCCATCCCTTTCCAGTGCTCACCAACCTGGCTGTGCCCTGGAAAGGGTCTGCTTCTGAGACTCCATGCTGACCCGCTCCATCTGTGGGAATGTTATCAGTGCCACCTCCGCTGTCCGGGGCTTGGTGGGCAGCCTGCCTTCTCTCTCTGCACATCTCCCCCTCTCCTCCCTCCCAAAGCCAAATGTCTGTCTCTGTCTCAGTGTCATTCCTTGAGCTCTCAGCTAATTGATCTCAAACTATGCAGTGGGCAAATTGAGCATAAGCCCTTGCCTCCCTGTATCAGAGCCAGCCACTCCGCTCTGCTGTTTTACCCTCTCTCCGATGAAGAGAGCCCCGTGAGCACACTGCTTTGGAAATCACGTCAATCCCCATGAAAAGTTTGAAATGCCAAAACAATGTCAGTGTTGTTTTTCCATGTGGCAATTGTGAGTGTGCCATAGGGATATTTGCTTTCAGCAGGAATTTCGGTGGCCAGAATTTCAGTCTGGCCTGAAAACTATAGGAAAGATAGGAGTCTTTAAATCTGACTGCTTGAGCAGCTCCAGCTGAGGTGGCAAAATAGAAATTTTGAAACCTCTTGGAGGGGACTTTGTAGCTCTCACTGGATTTTAAGAAATAAATACATAAATCATTAGTTCCCAAGGTAATTACAATCAGATCTACTTTCTATTTTTATTTTTATTTTTTTACCATTTCATGATCCTTCCAAATAAGTCCCTCTTCCAGCTACAGAGTTTTGTACGAGATTAGAGAACTGAGTTCCCTCCAAACTTGTCTCTGGAGTCAAAATATAAGTAATATTCTTGGATAAAGACATAGTTTAAAAAAAAATGATAGTGCAAGGTTAGAAAAAGATACAGAATGGGGAAACTGTGGGATGGAGGAGTTGAGTTACCTTTTTGCTTGCTTTCTTTCATTTCGTTTTCTGTTAGTTGCATTGCTTCCAAGCCTTCAGGAGGATGGTTAATCCTCAGTATGTGAAGAGTGCGGTTAGTTACACCACCTCCCAGCTGCTGCAGCCTGGCGCTCAGGTTGACCAATTGGTTCTTGGCTCCTTAGGTTTGAGGAACAAATGTTTTCATAGCAAGCTTTGCCAACTGGGAAGGACCCCCGACTGCTACACATCAAAATGCAATCACCCCAGCTCTGTAAAACACATTTGGACTTTCTCGAGTTTGTCTACAGCTATATTATTTTAACTGTGAGATTTTTTTTTAAGTGCCTTCCAAGTGGTCTTCAGAAGCAGCCGTTTCATTTCTGGGAACAAATTTTGTTAGAAAGTGTGTTTGTTTGTTTGTTTGTTTGTTTTGAGACAGAGTCTCACTATGTTGCCCTCAGAAGAGTGTGGTGGCATCACAGCTCACAGTAACCTCCAACTCTTGGGCTTAAGCGATTCTCTTACCTCAGCCTCCCAAGTAGCTGGGACCACAGGAGCCCACCACAACGCCCGGCTATTTTTGTTGTTGTTGTTGCAGTTGTCATTACTGTTTCAGCTGGCCTGGGCTGGGTTCGAAACCACCACCCTCAATGTATGTGGCCAGTGCCATAACCACTGTGCTACGGGCACCAAGCCACGAAGTGTATTATTAATATTTATGACTTTCCACGTGGTTTATAATGGTTAAACAGAACCCTTTCATGAAATGAACCTGAACCTTTCATTAAGGGTCAGATGTTCATTCCCACCTTGTTTTCAGTTATTTCAACAGCAGAGTGATGTGTCTCAGACCACCAAGGAGATCGGTCTGGAATATGGACCTCATTTCCTGTATTAAGACTCATCAGCGCACCGCCTCTGTTGTCAACCTTTTTCTGATATAGTAAAAGTCAGTTAAACATCTCAAGTAGTTTCATCACCAAGTGATTACTCAGGCCTCCAAACTGACGTCAGTGTTGGCTGCCATATGTAAGGAAAGGCCTTGATGAGTGCTAGCAGGTGTGAGGTGTACATGACTCTGCTTGTCAACCTGCAGGACACTGTGTACCTGTGAGAAGGATCTAACCTGGAAATGCTTAGGAAGAAACTCTTTCATCTTTAATCTGCAGGGCTATGACCCTGGCACTCACTTAACTGCTACTTTTTTAAAAACTTAAACCATTATCAATACTCTTCATGTTGCCCCAATAACATTTGTTTAAGAGACTGGTGATCAAGGTTAACCTCTGATACAATCTTCTATCTTGAGAAAATTTAGAGTAGCCAGAGACTGAGCCAGTGGAAAGAAAAAAATTGCTCACTTTTTGGAAATACGTTCTGTCTTTCTAGCTCTTAGATATAGTTTAGCAAATTTCCTCATGGGGGATATTGAATCGTGTGCCCTGGTAACCAGAAAAACTGAGTCCTAGCCAGAGCAAAATTTAAGTATTGTATTCTATTTCATAGTACGCATCAGGCCCGATATTTGCATTATAAAGAAAATGAAAACAATATAATGTACACATTAGTAATGTTTCCACTGAAAAATACTCTTTTTCTAAACTAGATCTAGACTGAGGAATGGCTATAAATTTATTTCACATTAGGTTACTGATAATATCAGCATAAAAACTATGTTCTTCCTTTCTGCCTGCCCCAGTTCAGTGTTATTTAACAGAGACACAAAAAATTAGGAAATCTGAAGTTATTGCTGATGTGATACAACATGGCAAAAAAGTCCAGGGTGTCTCTGCTGATGAGCATGGTGGAGCACAAGTGTACTTTAAACAGTATTATTTCAAACACATGTTCCCTGAAGGAAAATTCCATTGGTCTTTCATTCCATTGTGACTGATTCAGGCAAGTATATAAAAATACAAAGTTTGTAATTTTCTCTCATGTCACAGATTCCATTAAGTTCTTAAACATCTGAATTATGATCTTTCCCAATTAAAAACGTTCACTTTGAAACCCTTGTGTTTCAAGGCAATTTTCAAGTTCCAATCCCACGGGGAGATATTTTAAACTGCTGATATCTGAATCCCATCTCAGAGACTTGGCTTGACTTGGGGTGGTAGGGGCCTGGTCATCTGCACATTTTGAAAGTCCCCCAGGTCCTCCCGATGTTACATGACACTGGTTTAAACACACAAAACTTCTTGACTCTTCAGAATTGGCGTTTGCTCTTGTTACTTTCCACCAGGAAAGAAAGAAATCCTAAACATGCCAGGTTTTCCACATTCGCTGCTGCTAGAATAAAATATATGATTTATTCTTATATTCCAGTCAACTTTCCAGACACTACAGCTGATGGCTGCTGCAGAAATCAACACCTATAACCCCCAGATATATGTAATTGAAGACAACACTGTCTCGGTGAGTGCATCACACCCCGCCCAGGGAGCACTGGTTAGAGTCTAGGGTAAGCATTCCTTTCCTGAAAACTTGGAATAGTCCTTCTTCTCAGCCACGTGTGTATAGAAGTATCTCACTTGACTTCACTACTGAAACGTTAAGACTCTGCTGGTTATTCTGTTAAACTTTTGGCAAGGGTGCTTGTTACTGAAAAAGTTCAGTGATGCATACGCTACGTCCACCCCCACCTTCCTCCCCTCACCCCCCCACACCCTCCCATAGGCGAGCTGATTTTCCTAGAAGTAAGTGGAGGTCCAATGAAAGGGACGACAAAAGGGGCTCTCTCTCGTGTCCGGGCTCCATGGTATATTTTCTCCATACCTAAGCTCACACCACCAGTTCTTCCTCTCTCCTCTCAAGCTAAACTGTCTAGATCTTAGACTACAGCTTCTACATCACGTTTACTTAAATCATAAATTGTATTTTAGAATATTTTTAAAGTGCTAAATCATGCTTAATAAATAAGGGTTTTTTTTAATAGTACCCCTTATAATTAGACACTGACACTGTACCACATGCTCATTCATTAGGTCTTACATTCTACAAAACTATAAAAGTTCCCCCGTGATAAAAAAGCTTTTGCAGAGAAATGTACTTTCACAGAAAACAAAGGCTCTCTGTTCCAAGAGCTGGCACAAGACAATTTTCCTTTGCACTGAAACTCTGGTTAGAATGTGCCATATTTAGATACAGTGGGATTTCCATGCCCAGCTAATCTGCTGGCAGAGCCCTGAGCATTTTCCTCCCAGTGCTTGTATAAGAAGTTGGAAGGCAGTTCAGGGCTCTGCCCCCAGGGCCAGCTTGGCAGTTGGCCTCAGTCCACTGCTGCATCCTACAGACTTCATGAAAGAGGCCATGGCCCCATGAACTCTGGGCTTCCCTCACCCCGGGCCTGAGAGTAGAGCTCATGGCACTGCTGCCCTATTCCTGTCGGGGGTAAGTGATTCCACACAATAGAGGATAATTCTCTGCCTCTGGTGTTGGGGCCTCAGAGAAAGCCCACGCCCTCTCCTCAGAGGATGGGGCCTGGAAAATCAGCTTGGGAGCCAAAGGAAACGTGTGCTTCAAATTCAAAGTGCTATGAATGTAGCCTAGAGGAAAAGTATTATAGATTTTTTTTTTAAAGCTCACATTAGAAAAATGTAGCCTTCAGACAATATGTGAAAAGCTAATGAAGTTTTGGTTTTTTTTAGAAAGCAGTATTAAATACATTAATTGGAAACTCAAATGAACAATTTTAAGGAACCCATTAGACTTTTGGTTCTTGGTTTTCTCTGACCAATACTAATGAATAACAGAAGCCAACTAGTACTGGTGTCTATGGAAATATTTTTTACATCCAGCCAATTTGGATATATTTTTGAATAAGGTTTTGAATATAAGTAATAACATGACACATTCTCATAGGTACATAAGTGATTGTTACATTTATTTAAATCCCTGGACCACTTAAAAATCTGATCCACGAAATGTTACTCCCCTGGGATCCCTGGGGCCCAGATAAGGAAGCTGTGGAACAGAGAAAAGTAGGCATGACTTCATCGTCACTTTATTCACCAATTTAAAAAGCCTTATTTTAGCTCTAGAAGATACAAATGAGAATAAATACAATCACTAAGGTCAGCTCAAAGGGCAGCCCGGCCCATAAATGTGACAAAAAGCAGTTCATCTGCCACTGCAATTTAATGTTAAACCAAGTAAATAAATTGGCATTGTTCTCTTCTTTTGCTTCAAAATATAGCTCTTTAAGAATATTTTATGGGGAAAAAAAAGAATGTTTTGTGAAGAAAATAAATAGGTGAAACTCTTTCCCCGATTAAAGAAAAGATCATACATTTTAACTGCTACAACTCAGGCCAGCCCTTCTCTTGGGGCCATTACAGCATCACAAAGAGTGTCAGGAAGTAGACAAAAGAATCCTTAACAGCCTCAAGGACAACTTCACCCCTGAAAAGGTCAACCTGAGCCCTAAGATAGGATCTGCCATCCTACAGACTTGGTGAAAGAAGCGATGGCCCTAAGATACGACCCCCACATACTGACATCTATCTTATTTAATATTTAAGTGAAATCGCATTTTGGAAATGCCATACAAAGTTGTTTAATCACGATGCATTTGAGTTAATTAGTTTGTTCTTTGACTCGCCTAAGGCTGTTTGCTTTCACTCCAGGATCCATCCACTTGCTGGGAATGCTTGCCAGAAACTGAAGTTCCTATCTCATCAGTAATTAAAGAAGGATGGGACACAACCCAGCTACAAAATGCTGATGTAGTTAAAGGGGGAAACTAGAAAAATTGTTTTGTTTTGTTTTGTTTTTACCTGGACTTCACAGGAGCATTTTCTCTAAAAATTGTTCGATATTGGAGGAATGTACAATGTTTGAGGAGTGCCATCATGAGCCAGTCATGCTGCTGTTCTAGAACCATGGACCTTCATTCGTAAACTCAGAGAACTATATGAGACCATCATCTTTTTTGGTGCTAAAATTAGTAACTCAATTGTGAACATACATTTACAGATTCCCCTTACGATAATGAAACCCGATGAAAAAGCAGAAGTACCAACAGGAGTTATAGTAGGAAGTGCAATTGCGGGAATCCTTTTGCTGTTAGCTTTGGTTGTGGTTTTATGGAAGGTAAGAAAAGTTCCACACTTTAAACTGCAGGACTTCTGAAGGCCCCTGTCTTGAATTTGCTCCCCAAACCATAACCTTAGGTTTTATGTGAAACCTCCTCTATTATGAGAAAAAAGAAATGTAAATTTGTTTACAGCTTCTCACTCTTGTAAATCCACCAATAAGGGTTTTATATCTTCTTTTGACCTTCCTTTCACCCAGAGTGCTGAATCTTTTGTTCAGCTTCAGAGAAGTAGACTCAAGAAACGTAACTGTATGTAATTCGGCAGAATTCTCTGGATATAAATTTCCTCTCTAAAGTGGGGACAGATCCCGCATTCTCCAGACCTCAGGGATTCCCGGGGGTCCCCAGAGGAAGTAGGTGGGCAGCAAAGGGGTCAAAGGCAACAGGCCAAATAAGCCATGGGTGGTAACAGTTTTACGTCCTCACCTTCACAGCTCGGCTTCTTCAAAAGAAAATATGAAAAAATGACCAAGAATCCGGATGAGACTGATGAGACCACAGAGCTCAACAGCTGAGGCCCCAGCGCGCTGGCAGGGGCCTGGCAGCGTCCCGGCAGGGGCACTGTGTATGTGGATGGATTTCTTTTTAAATCCCACTTTTGTAGAACAGAACAGGTAAACGAGCCTGGCGTTTTTTAAGAGAAACTGCAGGTCAGTTCAAAATGAAAAAAATGATGGGTGGGGAGTCGGGGTATAAAGGGTAAAGACTTATTTTCTATGAGGGGGAAAAAACGTAATCTTTAAGCTGGCTGGCCCAGAGTTTACACTCGAATGTACCTTGTGTCAGAAACGTGGAATGCTTTCAAGCATGACAAATTTTAAAGAAAAATATAACTTTCTCAACTTATTTTTTGGGGAAAAAAAACAACACTGGCTTAAAATGCTTGTCTGCAAACAGCAACAAGGGAAGTGGCAGTACCTGGTATAATAAGTAAATAAACTTGTATCTTTTTATATAAGTGCTTCCCACTTACGTATGTAATTATCATGAATACTGATGTGAACCAGAGGGCGGGAAATCGCAGGTTGTTTTTCAATTGATTCTGCTCAGAGATATTTTTATTTGTAAGCGAGGTAAAATTTGCTTGGTTCCTTCCAGCCCAGGGCTGCCCCTTCCTCCCATCCTGCTGTGTCAACGTGCTGGAGTCCCCTGAGAGTGCAGCTTCCTACTGAGGAAATCTCCATTTCAGTTGGAGGAGGGGGCAGTTTAGAGGCCAAGGCACAAAACTTGACTTGAAGCACATAGTATAGAACAACGTTTATGATGAAATCCCGGCTGCTGGAGGCCTAGATGGTGCTAGGGGAAGGAAAAGGAGGAAATTTCTTTTTCCTTTGAGCATACACAATAGTTCCCTTTTAGAACTTGATTATGTGACGGGCAGGGACTTAGTGAATTTTTGAAAAATGAGTCTAATTGCTTTGGCAATGTCCGTGTTCCCTTACTGAACCACCTATCTCCTCCTGGCACCCCCACATCACGGAAGCCCTCGTTAGCCTGCCTTCCTCTCCAGGGGTCCAGAGTTATCCTCCTGCCTTTACCCTGCACCCAAACTCCGGCTTCCTCAGGACAGCTCCCCTACGCCAGGTATTAGGAGGGCAAAGTTCATCTGTTTAATTCACAAGCTTGCGGGAATTACTGTATAAACTCTAACTTCAGGGAGCTATTTTTATTTATTGCTAAAAACGTAAGAAATGTAAGCCGGAGTGAATTTCTACATGTTGGGATTTCCGGAAGTGTAAACAAGGTGAAGTAAAACATCTCAAGATTTCTCAGCAGGTACATACAAGGTGTTGGAGACCACCAAATTAGCAGGCACACTCTCTGTGATTGTCTTGTTTCCACAGCAGGAAACGTCCATTAAGGGTGCGTGTTGACTTGGGCAAGCTCGTTTAAAAGGTGGATCCCGCAGGTGGTGGGCAGAGAGGGGTGAGGCCCAGTAATCCTCACTTTCACAAGCACCCCAGTCACTGTGTTGTGCAGGGACCACAGTGAGGAGCCACCACCCATTTCTACTTTTTGCACTTTCTTTTCTCTGTTCTTGAGCCCACACACTCTCTAGGAGAGACTTGGAGGTAAAGGGTACAGGAAAGGGCAGTGGAAATGATTCAACCTCTATAAACTTCAGCATCCTTGTTGTAAAATGGGATTACTGAGTTGGAGCTCAGCAGCGGCGCTTTCACTTTTAAAAGTCTATGATCTGGATTTCCTATAATACAAATAGAAAATCCTCCACGAATTTGACTTGGAAAAGGTGTCAGAAGAAGACAGATTTCTGCCATGTGGATGTGGATGGCCTTAACGGCCCTCCTGGTTTGACCTGTTGGCAGCCAACAAGAAAACAACAACAAAACAATTAGCTGTAAAATGTCAGGGGGTTATAGCAAAAACAGCATGGGATGCTCTAGTTAGATGTGCCAGAGTCCAGTTCTTTTAATAGCCGTGTGAATTCACTGTTTCATTCCAATCAAAATATTTAAAAAGAGCAGGGAAACTAGTGATTAGGTTGACAAAAAATATTTAACGAACCACGTAACTACTATATATATACCATACAAGTTTTCCAATGTGCTATACAAGGAATTACAGCATTTTACTCTGCTCCACCTTGCTTGGAGAAGTACGAAACTAAGTCACATACACACAGTAAGCTTGAGAACTCTGGCTGAGCCTCACCTGCCTTAAGTAACCAGCCTCCATTACTCAATCAGCTGTTTCCAGAAGGTGGTTGTATTACCCTAAAGTAGAATACTAGCCACTCATCTCCAACCACTTACCACACCAGGAAAGGGTTTTGCAACCTGGACACTGTTTCATTTTGGGCCAGGTGACCCTTCCTTGTGGAGGGCTGTCCTGTGCCTTGCCAGATGTTTAGCAGCACCCCTGGCCTCGGCCTCTCCGAAGCCAGGGAGCATCCACTTCCCGCAGGGGTGACAATCAAAAAATATCTCCAGACATTTGAGAGGAGTATTTCTCAAGCATTTTTATGCAAAGGTGAATATTCATTCATCCAGAGATTAAGGGGGAAAAACATTCTTTTTAAGAAAAAGTTATGTGTTCTATTCATATTTTTGCTTTAAAAGTAAGTAGAACATAGGGTGTAAAAGATGTCATGTTAAAATTTCCATTTTATAAATGGTGTACAGACAAGGTCTAGAGAATGAGATACAGACTCTGCATTCCTTCATGCATAGCTGCCACAGAAGCATTATAAAATAGTAACATAGTAACGTAGTTTGATGAAGAAACTGCATTGAAATTTAAAACTGTACATCACTCAGTTCAACAGCAAAATAGTAACTCCTGTTACTATTGGCCAGAAATTTTTTCTAGCTAGCGCTGTTAGTTCTGTAAAATAGTGAATGTTATCTATTAACTGTGAAGAGTAAGGAAAACTAAAGCAATATATGAAACATAATATAGTTATCTATCCTGATACATAGCATTAGGCCAATATATGAAAATTTCATAAATTAAGACATCATTAAACAGAAGGACAGGATTCCTTAAACTGAGATTCTAGATCCATCTTTAATATTTCAATTTTCACATAAAACAATTACATATACAACTTTCTAGGACTACGCCTTTGGTGTATATTCAGGCATACCCATTTTAATCAATTTGAAAGATAAAACCTCTAGAGGTGAAAGATAAACACAGAGGTAAAATTTGTAATAAATGAAAATATTAACTACTACTTTGAACTTTAAAAATGAAAATGTAGCCATTATGTAAATATAGTTTCATATGTACCTGATCTATTTTGGCAGATGATGTCAAAATATAAATGTATATATTGCACAATTATGTTAGAATTGTATATTTTTTAAAGAGATTATCTTGAATATTTTCCTTCAGAGATAATGCATAAGTCTTTAAGATGTGATATATTTGCTGTTTTTGATTAAGTGTGTTTTTCCTTCACCAACCTATAAAAATAAATATATGCATGTTCATTTATCAAGTTGCACGAATCATTTGATTTCCAAGAAATGAAAATCAAATTGGAGTAGGAATTAACATCAACTAATGATCTTTCTAATATCAAAATACGAGAATCAAACAGAAGAAGTTTATTTACTTGTAAACCACTCTTTTCACACCACATTATTGAGTATCATTAAAATTATTGTGAAAATAAAGCTATTTTCTTTGGGCTTTGGTTTTTACAATATACACATTTGCTATATTTACGTACTCACTTGCTTCAAAACACATTCAAGACTCAAGAAGACAGAGGACATCACTAGGCACACGTATTCAGTCTGTTTCCTTTCTAGCAGAGACCACAAGGATGTTTTTGTAGGAGGCTTAAAAGGCCTGTGGCTTACAGACTTGGTGTAAACCTTCCTCCTCAAAGTGTGGTCCCGGAGCCAGTTACAGAGCTCGGATGTCAGGTGCCTCCCAGCACTCCTAAATGCAAACTGGAAGTTTAACAAGATTTCCAGGTAATTCATATTGCATTTAAGTTTGAAAAGCACTGCTCTGAAGCACTGCTCACCCTTTGAAACAATATGTGTGCTTGGAGTAGTGAGGGGACTACACCAGCCAAACTCCTGCAACACGTAAAACCACAGTCATCTGCCTAGTTGTGTGTTTCTTTTATATTTTAGTAGTAAGCTTGCACTTTAAGTATTTTTATTTAAAGATTATAGAACCACAGTTATCCGCCTACTTTTTTTATTTTAATAGTAAGCTTGAGCTTTAAGTATTTTTATTTAAAGATTATATATGCTGAAATTAATACGCTGAAATTATAGAGTAAGATACACGTCTAGCTCACAGACTGCCATCACTGTAGAGATGACAGATGAATGCAGAGGATGCTGGAAAGCATGTAAGTGCAGCCATACACACAGAAATGTCTCCCCTCAGGTATCAGGGGCGCTCCCTCCACCTCCCTGCCCGTCTCCATTGTGGTAAGCCACCTAGTTAGGGCATCTTACTTGCCACAGCACAACCACCGACAAGTGTGATTAGTGTACATATGTGTATCTCACGTTAAAAATAAAATGTTGGAGAGCCGGGTGCGGTGGGCAGTGGTGGAAGCCCGTAATCGCAGCTACTCAATAGGATGAAGCAGGAGGGTCGCAGGAGCCCACGCTGGCTTTGAGTTCAAGGCTAACCTGGGTGACAGGACTCCACTTCTTAAACAACATGTTTGAGATAAGAAACCTTAGTTGTTTGGTTTTCACAGAGCAGGTTAGGAAATGCTGTTAAAGATCTGTATTAACGCTACCGTTTTGTCCCATATACTTAAAATGGAAAATAATTTGATATTTCTATTTACTCACTTTTTAAACAGTAATTCCTTTTATTTATTCTACAGCACCTGCTTAAAAACTACAAACCACATTTTTAAGAACCTCCCTCATCACAACCCTTTAATATTTCAAACTAAAATGCCAATTAAAGGTTGGACATCATCGTACCCAAAATTAAGGCGTAATTTTCATTTACAGACCACTCCAGCCTTACTTTAAACAAAATAGCTAAGCTGAACTTTTTCGTACTACACATGAAATCAAAGACGTAGCTTACTATAGCCCTGCTTCTACCGCCCTCTACTGGATGATACAACTAACTACAGCACACAAATAACTGCCAACTTCCAAGAGATTTTTAACATGCTCAGTAGCTATGAAAGATGTGATAAGACTAGGGTGGGGAAGGAAGTGGAGGGGAAAAGTTGGGTTAGACCCATACATTCATTTAGCCAGGTACATTTTCACATCTGGAAGTGTTACAACTACATGTATCAAGTTTAATTTAGGGCATACTATTTAACACCTAGCTGCAAGTATTTGAATGCACAAAATAAGTTCACATACTGGTTAGGCAGTGACAAAGTAAAAATCCTTGTTATCATGAAGTTTATAGTCTAGTGATGGTGATAAGCTGCTAGCTGTAGTAGTACATCAAGTATCATAATAAAACAGAAAGCAAAAAAAGAGGAGAGGACTCTTGGTTTTAAATGGGTAGCCAGAGCAGGCTCTCAGAGGAGGTACGATTTAAGTAGAGACTGAAGTGAAGTGAGGAAGCAAACTCTGGGAACATCTCCGATGGAAAGCGATCTAGAAGGGACAAGTGGGGGCCCTCCAACATCAGAGTAAGCCTCTCCAATGCCAGCCACGGTGAACAGTGAGCCTAGAGCAAGACAGGAGGTGAGGGCAGGCAGAGACCCCGCTGTGTGGGTTGCAGGCCACGGTGAGGACTTTGAGGTTCTAGGATACAATGAGCTATCAGGGGATTCTGAGTAGTATGATGAATGATCTTGGTCCACAGGCTAAGGCAAAAGTCAAAGAGCAATGGATTGGAGCCTTGGACTATAGAAGTGGCAACAGAATAAGGGAGAAGTGGCTGGATTCAAGATATATCTGGGAATCCATTTTCTAATTTTCCAATAGGTTAATCTGGAGATCTGAGACCAATCCTCAAACGACTGCCTCTTGATCACAATTTCTCAAAAAATACTGAAAATATATTGACTCTAAACATACCAAAAAGATAGAAATAGTCACAGAACAGTTCACTCACTGAACATCTGCTATTACTTTCATTCGAAGATGATAAAATCCTTTGTTCGTTTGCTGCCTGTTCCAATACTTGAAATTTTAATTTCTTACTTCTTATCTACCAATCACATAAAGTCACAATTTCAAAGTGACCTTGAAGCTTTACAGGCAGTCTGCTTAGAGGGTGTTTTGTTTTGTTTTTTGGCTACTTTTCTAATTATTTGAGCAGCTAACTTATAGAGATAGAAAGGCTACATTTCACAGTGATCCCAGTCCCCTAACATCTCAACCAGATTTAACTTCTGCCACTCACTTCTAAGAAAGGAAGGGTCACTGAAGACTATTTAGTGCAATGTACCAAAATCTTTCAGGGACATTCCATCCCAGTTCCTGCATCCCCAGATTAACTCTTTAACCTCTGTATTGAAAACTAAAAGCATAGCAGTCTCAGTTCCAAACTTTGCATGAAGTCTACTTAATGAAGACATGATTCTTTAAAAACATCTTTAAAGAATGTTCTATATTCTTTAAAAACTCAATAAAGATCTTCTAAGGAAATATTTGAAAAAAAGGAAAGAAATATTTGAGTAGAAAAATCTTGAAATCCACATATATCTCATACTAACATTACATCATCCTAATAAACCTGCATGTGTAATCCTAGAAATGTCTGCAGTGGCCCAGTAACCTCACAATAATGTGCTTTCAGATACAAGGCAACTTACTAGCCAAAACCCAGGCCCAGGCCCTGTTCTCCAGGGAAGCTTGGCAGAAGGTAGAGGGTACCTCCCCACTGAATTGAGAGGGGAAGGGTGAGACCAGACAGGCAACCCTAACTCAATAAAGAAAATAAGTGGTGTGTGGGGGGGGTTATCTGCTTTCCCAATATGCTGTTGGTCGAGTCTCTCTGGATGGCCAAGGAATAGGCACCAAGTAACCATGAGATTCCTAGAGTTGATGTGGATGTCCCATAGGTCCAAACTAGAGGCAGGATGCAGTCTTCCCCGTGGTATTTGAGGCTGGTAGAGAACAGTCACTGGGTAGGTGCCTGGCACAGAACAGTGTTCAATAAACATGTTGAATAAATGAATTCCCTAGGTAAAAACTGTTTTCACTAACTGTAACAAATATGATGACTAGGTTTATTTATCACAGAAACAAAAAAATCTTTCAATTTAAGTGTCTGAAAGTATGGTTTTTATTCTTACTATGCATAATGCAAATTTTGTGATGTTGCCACTGTGTACATTATGTATACTTGAAATTTGCAAAGACAGTAGATCTGAAGTAGTCTCATCACACAAAAAAAATATGTAATTGGGGTGGCGCCTGTGGCTCAAAGGAGTAGGGCGCCAGCATATACCAGAGATGGTAGGTTCAAACCCCGCCCCGGTCAAAAACTGCAAAAAAAAAAAAAATGTAATGTAATGGATATGTTAATTGGCTCAATTGTAGTAATCAATTCACAATTATCACACTGCATACAGTAAATATATACAATTTTTATTTATCAAGTATTCCTCATAAAAAGATGGAAACAACTTCCAATAAAACCAGTAAGGGACTTCTATACTCAAGTCTACCAAGATACCATAAAGGTTAACCAATAAAAATTGCACCCACTCTTTGGCATAAAATATTTCAGAAAACTTAATGACTTCACTAAGGTTAATGCTGTATAATCAACCAAAAAGACAACTATCTGATCATGCTTTAGTAAATAACCATTAATGAAGTTTCCTTCATTAATTTCTTTAATATAAATTACAAAATGGTTATGAGTTAAATTTCAAAAATCAGCTATAAATCACATTAGTTTTACAATTTTATGCTGATTTGCATATGGATACATTATTACTAAGTAATAAAATACAAACAGTTTTATGGTAAGATTATGGATTCTAATACTGTTTTTAAATTTTTCAAATCATGGGTTTATTTAAGAATATATATAAGTTCATAAAATCTGTAAGATTGAGACTGTCTGATAATGACTTTTTATACTTTTCCAGTTCTGCCAACATTCCCATAATGCATCCCTGATAACTATGAGATCAGTGGATTGAGGCCAGGGTGGGGAGGCACTTTCTAAGACAATTAAGTCACTGAGAGGGGTCCACACTCAATGTGAGTTGAGTTACAATGAGACATTACTCATGGATGGATCTGTCAATCAAAGACATTGTTCTTCACATTTAAATTATCCCATTTCCTCCCTAAAGTCCTTCCTCTATCTCTAGCTCCTAAAGAACCCCTCCTTCTACATACTCATGCATTTTGCTCTCTTTCTTTCTTTTCCTTTTATCCCACTGGTATAACATAAGACATATGTATGTATCTTCAGTAAATTAGCTTGATTTGTGGAAACCAAAAATAAAAATGATGATCAATCATCAGTGATCAATGATGAAAGGTCGCTACATTTAAGATTAAGTGCTCTAAATATATAAGTGGTTAATCGTTGGATGCCCAAAAGCACTCTTTGTTTCTTTTCCAAGATGATGACGACTCTTCATACATTTCCTAGGAAACAGAATCACAACAGGTAATATAAATAGATCATTTTAATAAATGAAAATAAAATACATTTAATTAAGTCAGATACATTGGCATAACATGGAAACAGAATAGCAAACAAAGACATGTCTGCTCATTCCTGCTCACTGCATCCTATCACAAGGCCCCTGACTCTGTGACAGCAATGGTTTGAAGACAAAACAGGACAGAGCACGTGGCCCCCTGCATCTCTTGTTTCACTTGCTAAATTCCTTACAAGAAAAATGACCCTAGTCTCTGCCTTTCCTTGCACACAAGGCGATGTCAAGAGGTATTCTTACCTCCAAATCTTGATGTGATTCTGCTCTAATTAATATAGCTTCTGAGCAAGCTTAATAATGTTATTTTCCTCATCCTAAACCCCACCATCTATATATAAGCAAGGCCTCTGCCTACAGTCCTCAGTACGACATTTGAAAAAATTAATGTGAATTCTTTAGCTTAATTTTTTCTTTAGTCAACATCTATTTCAATCTGCTCCTCTTTAACAATCCAATCAACAAGCAGAAAAATGAACAGACACCTTCCCTACGCTCTCAACTGGACTCTCAATCCAACTGCAGAAATGACAGACAAGAAGCTGTAACAAGACAAGTTGCAACAACAGAAAGGAATAATCACTGCATTCCATTTTGAGCCATAACAGGAGACATCATGGGCAAGGATATATACGGAAAGATGGAAGGTCTTTAAATATTTCTAAATATGCTTTTCTAAAGGCAGTTGGGATATTTCTATTAGCCATGAAATTAAGTGACGTGCAGAGAAATTCTCGAATCATTGAGAACCGCACTCCGCTGTGCGCTGCTCTGTGAAGTATGAGCCCGGCCGACCTACCACCGCTCCTTCCCCATATCACAGATGATCTCTAAGCACAGGCGAGAACCAGAGCTACACTAGACTTTACCATTTGTGGAAAGGAGGAAAGGAGAAGGTATCACTTTCTCTTCCCACTCTCTAGTTAGAGTCCATTTCTGCAAGGAGAGGAATCCAAATTCAACTGTCCTCCGCATTTTCCCCAAATTTCTATACAGAGAAAAGCAATGTCACAGCTAGCTAGTCCTAAAACAGAAAAACAAGAACATGCCCCATTCCTGTGCCTTACCCTTACCTTCTAGGGGTCCATCTCATCCATTTTCAGTCAGCTTCACATCCATTCTTTCCTCCCTAGTAAAGGAAGCTGTTTCTGCTCCAGCTGGAAGCTCATCTGGGAATGTTCTTCTCTTACTCTCCCTCTTTCAGAGCCTGCCTCATATTCTATCAAAACTATAGCAGCCTCGTTCATAGCTAAGCAACCACAGAGCTTTACTGTTGCTTTCGACATAATTCTATCGCCTGATCCCAAAGTATTCCCTTACAGCAAGTGGTTTCAGGTTTTATTCAGAAGATATGGTCACGAACTGTTCAAGGCTGTGATCCAGAGTCCGACTTGCTCATCTCTACTACTGACTGAGGCTCCTGAGAAGGACAGGAGCCTCCCACTTTAAAAGCCCCAACTCTCTGTCCAAGGCTGTGATCCAGAGTCCAACTTGCTCGTCCCTACTGACCGAGGCTCCTGACAAGGACAGGAGCCTCCCCCTTTAAAAGTCCCGAGTCTCTGCTCCAGTCTTCTGACCTCTTTTTTTTTTTTTTTTTTGTACGAAAGGTCTTTATTGGCGGGGGAAGCTGTAGAGAAGCATTAAGGAGGAGGGGAGAGAGAGAGAGAGACGGGAAGACGGGGGTGGAGCGGAAGAGAGAGGAGACAACACGGGGGAGAGGGGGAGAGAAGAGAAGAGAAGAGCGTCTTCTGACCTCTTTTGCTAGTTATTAAATTACCTGCAGTGTAACTAGGTGTGTGCACAGGCACACAACAATCCCTCTGGGGCTGGGCAGAAGAGAGGGAGTTGGCCTTTCCAAC
>CAUYRH010128490.1:0-37721 GCA_963574655.1 Perodicticus potto | reverse complement strand
GTGCTGTGGCATCACAGCTCACAGCAACCTCCAATTCCTGGGCTCAAGCGAGTCTCCTGCCTCCGCCTCCCAAGCAGCTCGGACTACAGGCACCCGCCACAACGCCCGGCCATTTTTTGGTTGCAGCCGCCATTGTTGTTTGGTGGGCCCCGGCTGGATTCAAACCCGCCAGCTCAGGTGTACGTGGCTGGCGCCTTAGCTGATTGAGCCCCAGGAGCTGAGCCCTAAGCTCCCGTTCTTAAATATCTGCCATCCTGCCGAGTGATTTTTATTGTATGTTATTTAAGTTCTACAATAATGCCCTAAGTTTGGCTTCATTACTATCCCCAGAGAAAACTGAGATTTAAATAAGTAGAAAGTGGCGGAGCCAGGGTTCTGCCCAAGCAAAAGGAAAGCAGTTTTTATTTGATTTATTTTCATATTCTTAAGTTAGGAAAATTATGACAGGGATGTGAAATGTGTAATTAGCAAGTGTTAGGAGAAAGTGCATTAGAGATTTAGATGTGAATTACCCACGTGCCTCCTCTATTCCTTGTTGCATGGGCGTAGTGCCCTCTTCAGACCTCCATTTCGTTGTGTGCGAAGGGGACCGCTACTTAGAGGCTGTTGTGAGGATGAGATGAGACATACTGAATGCACCACACAACTGAAAGTGGCTGCTATTCCGGCGGGCAATTTATTTTCTGACAATTTTCCCACTGAGACACTGTCATCAGCACCTTGGGCTGTCCTTTCCTCATTTGCCCCTGTCCTCCCTTACACTGGAATGAAAATACCCAGCAGGAAGACTGAGTGAATGGAAAAAACCAAGGGTCTACCAACCCCGGGCGGCTTGTTTGAAGGGCACAGAGAGAGGTGGGAGCCACAGGTTACACAATCATTCCTCTTTGCAGGTGACATGTCTGTCAATAGGTGGCAATCTCTCTCTTTGCGTCGCACAGCCCACAGCCGCAATGCAGAGGCACAGCCTTGGCAGCTCTGTCCTCCCAGGGAGAGGTGTTGAGGGAGTACAGGGTGGGCGCCCACAGGCTCCGGCAGGGGGTCTGCCACCTGGGGAAAGGTCTCGCCTGCAGCCTCACAGCCCTCCCCGGTTCTCTGATTCAGAGGCATGTTTTAATACAGAAATCAACTATGAAGGCAATTTCTCCAGGGAGGTGGCCTTCGAAAGCCCTCTCCAAGGCCTATCTTCTCTGGGAGGGGGATTGGCAGCTGCATCCCTGAGGTGCTAGAAAGTTCCTTAGGGTAGTGGATGGTGTCATCTATCTGCTTAGTGACTGATTCTGAGAGGAGGAAAAGAAAGCCTTTGCGAGGGAACGAACATGGCCCAGACAAGGGCACAGACACGCTCCTTGGTCAAAGTGGTGGGAGCGGGAGTCCTGGAAAGGGGCAGAGGGAAAAAACAAGAGTGGCAAGGGCTGGTAGGGAGACAGCAGTCTCCCCAGCTGACCTGGGGGGCTTTCCACCAATCCCAGGGGCAGCGAGAAGCCTGGAAGGTTGGATTGAGTGGGCGATGGGATGAATGTGGTGCTTTGGAAAGTTAATTAGTGTCAGGTCCCTTCCAATTCTGAAATTCTGATTCAAAGTGCAGGGCAGCGGAGTAGGGCGCTGACCCCATATACCAGAGGTGGCGGGTTCAAACCTAGCCCCGGCCAAAAAAATACAAAAAACAAAGTGCAGGGCAGCCTGGATGGAAAGGCTGGAAGCAGGGAAACCTGGCAGGTCTAAGGCAACAATCAGGTCCGGGTGACAAGGGCCTAGGGCTCAAAGCTAATATTAACTGCAGCACCTGCCACTGAGTAAGGCTCTGCACAGGTATCTCTGTCCTCTCAACCTCTATGCAGATTTCTGTATTTTTAGTGCCATGTAACATGCAGAGGCATTTGAGAGTCAGAAAAGCTTTGGGACACACGGGGACCACAGAACTAGCAAGAGCTGAGTCAGGAACAGAACACAGGGTGGCCCAACTCCAGAGCCTCGAGGTTCCCCTACAGGGTACAGTCCAGTGGGTGAGCTTCAGGGAGAAGGGACAACTCCAAGGGCTGGCCCAGGGTGAGGTCACAGGTACAATGAAGTTCTGCAAATGAAAAAGAATGGTTCGCTTTGCCACCAACACGATTTTAAGAGTTAGGTTCCCAGGCTGCCTGAGAAATTTCACCTATACAGAGATAACCACGTTGGTGTGTGTGTGTATCCTCTGGGAGAATGATGTTACAGGCAGGGCCATCACTATGAAAGTATGAACCCATAAGTCTGACTGTGTCTGTCAGATGTAATTGAGTAAGTGGGGGTAAGGCATGTCTGTCAATCCGCGTGTACACACCCAGAAAGACTGATGAAAATCAATAAAATATCTGCTTGCCAACACAGAAACATTAAGTTTCTAAATTTATCCTTCCTCATCATATCCCTGACATGCCCCCATGTTGTTTTCATTATGTGTGTTGTGAGCCAGGCTCTCGAAGTTTCATCTCATGGTTAATTTTCACACTGCAAACTTCCTTTGATAAAAGACTGACCAGGAACATTCCTGACTTTTACCAAGTAGAAACTTTCTCTCTGAGCAACTGTCAACCATTACCTAGCAATAATGATATTTTACACTTGGACAGTAATTTTGATTAATGTGTAATTTCTACTATCCTTTTTTTTGTGTGCGTGAGACAGAGTCTCACTATGTCACCCTCGGTAAGAGTACTGTGGTGTCACAGCTTACAGCAACCTCAAATTCTTGGACTTAAGCGATTCTCTTGCCTCAGCCTCCCAAATAGCTGGGATTACAGGCACCTGCCACAACACCTGGCTATTTTTTTGTTGTGTCATTCTTGTTTAGCAGGCCCGGGCTGGGTTTGAACCTGCCAGCAGCGATGTATGTGGCCAGCGCCCTAATCACTAAGCATGGGAATCAAGCCCTCTACTATCATTTTTGATTCTCTAAATCTTTAAGATAGGGAGGCAGGAGTTACTGCTAAGGCCCTTCCATATTTGCATTCTTGTGATGAAGATGAAACAGAGGCTCACACCTACATTGTAACTATTCCAAGATTTTACATTTGTAGAGCCCTAGTTCTCCAAGCTTTCATTCCAGCCTCTTTCCAGTAAGCCATGCTGCCTCTTTACAAATCAAAGCCAGGAAAGTTGTTGCCTTGAATCTAAGGTCTTAAAAAATGGAAATTATTTTTGCAATCAAAAAAGATCCTTTGTGAGCAAATGGAAAAGCAAGTTATTTGCAAAACCACCAGCAGAGGCGATCATGCATCTGAGACTCTGGGTGGACCCGCATTAAGTCTGAACATAAACTACACTTTGAATGTTTAAAAGAAAAGTCTTCTACAGTAAAACAGATTCTGGAAGAACAGTGTGCTTTGGCAGGGGAAGCAACTTACAGGCAAAGCCATAAAACTGTCAGCTTGATATACCATCATCTCACTAATGCGAACTGGGTTGGCTCTGTCCCCTCCATTCTTTTCCTCCTTCCCAACTTTCTTTAAAAAAAAAGAAAAAGATAAAAAGCCCTACTTATGCCAAGGTGGAATTGTGGCTCCGTGTGCCACTATTCTATGACAGGGCAGCTTTGTTGACGTGAGAAAGGCTTTCCTAGCTTTGCCAGAATTAGTCATGGAAACTTCCCAGGAACACCAGGACCCTTCAGATATATAGAGAGCTGGGGACAAAGGAATTCACAGAGAAGGGGTGAGCAGGGGGAGGTCTGGGGCGGGGCGTGCGGGGTGGGATGCTGGCTGCTCCCAGGCAGCTGTTCTGGAGTGAAGTCAATAGTAGCTCAGGCCTCAGAAAGCCAGGCAGAAAAAGCAGAACTGCTCCCGGATCTTAAAATCCAACTGGAGTATCATGTGACCTTCTTCAACTCTCTCCCATTCTTTTGCTCTGAAAAGAAATGTGTTGGTGTGTCCTACATATTCTAGAGAGAGCACAGGAAGGAGGAGTGGTGATTTCTAGCAGGTTCTGATGCACTTGATAGTCAGGACTGCATTTGTGCAGCCCCTGCTCTAAGTATCCCTCCCTTATATGTGCTCATGACCAATCCCTCATTCCAGGGCCCCAGGGCCAGTCCCAGGTTTTGTGGGGCCTGAAACATAAACAATTTGGGGAGCTCTCCATAAAGAAAAGATGTACAACCATGAATGTCAAATTGGGCTCAGTGCCTTGCAAGTAAAAGGTCTGAAACTGAAGCTTAACTGAATCAGCTTCCCGGCAAATCCAACTCTCCGTTTACCCTCTTACTTTCTTCATAAACAAGATCTTTCCAATAATGGCTTTTGGACCTTCAGTCCGCTAGAGCCCTATTTAATATTTTATGCACCTATGACTCTAAGTGCCCTGCACATTTCAGCTTCCCACAGACCCACCACAGTGTCCTGCCTGAGAAAATGCTCTACAAATGGTTTTTACATTAAATGGTATTTGGAGGTACTGAGTACAAAGTTTCAGTTATGCAAGAGGAGTAATTTTCGGAGGTCTAATGTACAGCATGGCAATAGCAAGGACAGTTATCAGCACTGCTTTGTATATTTAAATTTTAATGTTTTTATTTTTTGTAGAGACAGCATCTTGCTATGTCATCCAGGTTGATCTTGAACTCCTATCCTCAAGTGATCCTCCAGCTTTGGCCTGCCAAAGTGCTGGGATTTTAAGTGTAAGCCACTTCATGAAGCCCTGCTTTATGTATTTTTAATGTGCTAAGAGGATAGATAGTAAATTATATCTTGTCAACACATACATACACACACACACAAAACAGTGACTAAGCAGAGGCAGTGGATATTATAATTCCCCTGACTAGTGAGCATTTCACAATGGGTACTGATATCAACACATCAAACCATGTGTACACCTCAAATATTTGAAATATTTCAAATGATACTTCAGAAAACTGTTTAAAAATAAATAAAAATTATTTTAAAATGCCATCTGGGAGTTCATGTTGGTATCGGTGACCAACAACAGCTGCATTCAGGATGTTTTCAGGAAGATATGGCTGGGCTCCATGACAACAAAATAAAAGATGCATCACCCCAAGAGGATGAACCTTAGATAAAAAGCAATCTACTAGGGACCTGGAAGTTAAAAATTATTTAATTCTTCCTTGTATTAATTTCTATGGTCAGCCTCCGTCACAGCTTATGGGACATTACACGTTCCTGACATTTACTACTCATTTCCAGACAATGTAGTGTGTGCCTGGAAACTACTACATTCAAATTTCAAGTGGGACAGTACTGTTTACCTTACCATTTAAAAATTATTTTACGGATTCTATCACATTCTCTATGTGTTTGTCTTTTCAGACTGAAGCATCTAAGTTGGGAGAGGCCATTGTCACCTAGAAGCCTTTTTATCACTAGGGTTGCTCAGGTGCCATTTCTGGACTGCTTCCCGCTCCTCACACTTAGGACTTTCTAGGGATGACCCAGACACAGCTCAGCATGCTAGATGCTCGGTTTCTATGTAGTGCTAACTCCTGGTTTTCTCTAACGGTCTTGTGTAGTCACAGCAGAAGTACAGCACCATTCAGAGAGCACTTACAGAGTTAGAAACACATTAGGCCTCTCCTAGAGGACTCCAGCTGCAGGATTCATCCCTGTTTGTACAGAGGAGACTGTGACTCCAAAAACTGTGCTGTGACTGAGGGAAGAGTCAAACCCGGGTGACTCTGACACCAGCACCCGAGGAAGGTGTTTCTGCTGTGTCTCAGGTCATGATTCAGAGTGATGAGTTGCGGTGTCTCCCTATGAAATGCCACGCTGCTTCCACACGGGAACACCAGTGGCTCCATTCATGCCGACAGTGTCTGCCAGACTCCCCAGTATGACAGCAAGATGCATCTATCTAGAGTCTCGTCCACCCCTCCCACCATGTGATCCCTGAGAGTTGCCCAGATAGCCTATCAGTCTTCCTAAAGAGCGTTTTTGTAAGGCCCCTATTTTCAGTTTCACCCTTCAGTTTCTTCAGAATGCCTGGGTGGAACCCTGCAGTCCAGATGACTTATCTGCCCGGAATTACTTACTTTCTTCTCTCCAATCATCTGCCTAAAATGTGTCCATTTCAAGGCCAATGCAGGTGGTTATGAGTCCTCCAGTCTTCTTCAATAAAGGCCAAATAAGAAAAAAAATAAATAAATAAAAAATAAAGGCCAAATAATGGAAGCCTATCAGAAAGTATGTTTGATAAATTCCTACAATAACAAAACAAAACTGGTAATGGTCTGTGACCAGCATGGCACATGTTCTATGGCATAAATCCAAAGGGAATGGAAGATGTGGCCTTAGCCTTCCCAGGTATTCTAACCAGCTGGGTGGGATGAAACTGGCACAGACCAATGTAGTCCTGAAGCGAAGGGGCCAGCGGCAAGAGGTGTGGGTTCACGGAAGAAATGGGATTTGGGCTTAGCACTGAAGGATGGTAGGATCTGGAAGGAAAATGTGTAGGGTTTTGAGCAGGAGGTTTTAAAGAACAGTCAGATGGTGGCACATGGCAAGGCATGGGTGATATAGAACTGAGAGCACAAGGAAACCAGCCAGAAAGGGCCTGGGGTAGTGAGGCCCCATCCATGTAAGGTGGTGGTGGCATGGACACAGAAGAAAGAATCCAACAGTGGGTGGCACTTGTGGCTCAAAGGAGTAAGGCACCGGCCCTATATACCAGAGGTGGCAGGTTCAAACCCAGCCCTGGCAAAAAACTGCAAAAAAAAAAAAGAATCCAACAGTAATCTCTACAGGGTAACGAGGTCTGGCAACACACTGGACAGAGGCGCGGAACGGGAGAATCCAGAGTCTTTGGCTCTGAGGGCCTGGAGGGCTGGTGCTGAGTTTCTGTCTAGAGAGAACCCTGGGAGGGAGCTGGGTGAGGGTGGGGCGGGAGGTAAGGAGTAGGTCACAGACATGTGTCTAAGAGGACAGTCAAACATCACACTGACACTTGACAATAAAGGCTAAAGATACACAGCTAGACGTCATCTTCGTAGGAGTGAGAAATCGGGGCAGGGAAATGAGTAAGTTTAGGAGGAAGGTGTGGGAGTTGATGGAAAGTTGCGGGCAGCTCTGGAGGAAAAGGCACAGGATGCAGGAAAAATAGTCCACATGGGGTATCTGTGCAAATCAGAAAAGGTACCTTGCCCTCTGGGCAGATGCAGCACCTAGCCAGCAAGCAGAGCACAGCTGGGGTTTCAGCTCCCCTTACCTCCTCACGCATTCAACGATATGAGGGCTCTGAAGGCTTAGCAGCCAAGAAAGCAGAGTAGAAGAATTCAGAAAACAGGGATGAGGGGAGAGGACCAGGAAGCCTGGAGAGGTCCAAGAAAGGGATGATGAATGCCACTGTACGAGAAATGATTTGGCAGATGTTGGGATAAAACAGCAAAAAAAAAAAAAAAAAAAAGAAAAGGAAAGAAAGGTTCAAGGTTATGCTGAACCCTGAACCAGAAACACAGAGGGTAGACTGGCAGAGGCAGTGAGGTCCTGTGTCAGTAGATCTGATGCAAAAGAGATGGGCCCTGGATGTGTCTGTGCCCCTAACGCACTGTCTGACTTTGGGCAAGGTGCCTGACTGCTCTGGGCCTCGTCTGTAAAATGCAGGGGCTATAGATGATGCCTAAGTCCTTCAAATTACTATTAATTAGTAGAATCCTTTTAACTAGAAAGCTCAGGAATTTACCATTTCAGATGTTCCTGAATATAAAATTTTACTCACCCAAGGAAGCTAACCAAAATGCCTAAAGAGGTTGATTATGTACGTAGCCACTTCGTGTGTTTCCAGGTTTTTGCTGGGTTTTGGTAGGGGAATTAAAGTTGGCTCTCATAGTCAACAGATTTTCATAAGCAATGCCTTTTTACTCCGTCCTGAATCATGGGAGAGGAAATCAGGAAGCAGTAATGAGACCCTACTTAATCAGCCTGATTTCACTCTCAGTGAACTAGCTGGAATTTTCTACTCTCCTAGAATGCTATTAATGAAGTTTTTTTTCTACATGTGTTTGCCTTGCAAGGAAAAAAGGAAAGAAAAGAAAGGAGAGAGTGGCTAAAGGAAATTCATATGAGATTCGCAATTCTTCATTCCTGCCAAGAACCTGTCACTGAAGTATGTCTGGGGCTGCCAGGGCTCACATTTACTCAGCATTCATGCTCTAATTATTTCCACATGTAGTTCAAGGAAAATGGTTGATCAAAAGTGTTTTATAAAATCCCACACACCTAAATCCCAATACTCTCAAATCAAAGAGGGGAGAAAGCCCCAGGGCAGCTGTGGAAAAGTTCCAAGACAGCCAGTTTTAGGAGCCTCTGCCGTTTTAGGAACATCTGGACCCCCATCCCTGCACTTTTCCATCACTCCATCCCGAGCAAGCCCACCCTCCATCTCTCTAGCTTCCCAAACCTTGAATTCACCAGGATTCACATTTTCTGGAATTCTAAGTGGAATGCAGGATTTATTCCCCTTGGTAGAAGGCAGATGAGCGCTGGATACAGCCTAAGAGTTATCTACTTCTTCTTTCTGTCCTTTTTGCCCTGGGTGCCACTGAATTTTAGTCCTGAGGTAGTTCTTACACCACGTACTAGCTAGGAATGGAATCCATTGTGGCAGAGCCTGGGCAGCTTCCTTGAGCTGGGGAATTGTCCTACCACCCCCTCTGTGTTTCCTTTCCTTTACTCCAATTTGCACATAGCTCCCCCTGAACCTGAAGCCAAAGTCACTGTTCTCCAAGGTGGTTCACATGACCCGGGGCTGACGGGGATGTCTAGTATTGTCATCTACTGCCATCTACTTGGCCACACTTAAAAAAGTCTTGGCTACATGACTCAGTCTTTTTCCTCTCCCCTTGGTGACTTCATTGTTTACATGGCCTCAAGATCCTTGGCCCCTTGCCTCAAGCAACCCTTTAACTCTGGGAGGCCGTGGATGAAGAGAGCTTCAGGAGGTGTCTGTGAGTGAGTACAGCAAGGAGCCACAGCGGACTTCAGTCACAGACTAAGCAAAGGGTACAGGGCTCCTGAGGCTCTCCGTTTTGAAATGAGAACTCATTACCCTTTCAAAATGTCAGCACTGTGAGGTATTGTGACATGCCTTCTTTAACCTTCAGATGGGCAGAGGATGTCCCACAAGACCAGCTAGAAAACTAATGTCACCATCTGGGAAGTCTGATTTATTGTGTGGCTTGCCCAAACTCTTCCTGTTCTTCCATGTTAGCTCATGTTGTGCCACTCCCATCCTCAGTGACCTTTTACTTTTCATTGGTATGAATTTCTCCTTCCTTCTCTGAACTTTAATTTCTGTATGAACTCATTTGATCTTTTTTTTTTAAATTTAATTGCTTGAGATTTCATTTTTCCAGCTAACCTATGAGCACCTAGTAGACAATAATTGTGTCTTAAGAGTCCTTTCTTAGGTTCTAACATAGCACCTTAAGTCACTTAACCAACCTTCATTGAAACCATAACAGAGCAGGCTGGACCACACTGCTCTGGAGTAGGGGCAGACAGGCATAGCACCTGTCCACAACTCCTTTCCTTGGGATGTTTCCTCCTGGGAGCAGTCTTTTTGGGGAAATTGACTAAAGACCCCACCTTCCTCCACCAGGCCATAAATATCCAGCCTGGAATTTCACTACTTAGAAATTATCTTAGACCCACAGAAAGATACTGGGCTGTGAGTATGCGCACATGTGTGTGTGGGCATACGTGTGTGTGTGTGTGTGTGTGTGTGTGTGTGTGTGTTAATGAGTAGACATGAGAGCAATGGGGGACGGAAATGGCTTTTGAGCATTTCCTTTGTCCATGATTAGCATATAGCCTGAGACTCGCTGAGGGAATGAACATTGGTTGAAGAAAAGAAGGAGGAAGATGAAGTAATGTGGGAATGTGAAGTACCTGGAGCCAGGCAGGACTGGGTGAGTCTTCAGAGGGTAGGGTCGGGCAGCAGGAGAGCAGCCTGACACCTTGATGGCAAAGAGGAAGAGAAACAAGTGAGAAGAGGGCAAGAGACATTGTGAAATGGGCTTATTATCTAAGGCCACTATTCTGAATCAACTTGTCAGGAATCCAGCCCTTATACAGCCCTCTGTTGTAGAGCAAAGTAGGCTGGTCTGTATTCCTAGAACAGGGAACGAAGCTACTTGGCTTGCTCTACCCCTTCTCCACTCCAAGAACCTTCTAGGGGTCTCCAACCACTTCTCTCTGGTTCATGCAGGAGGCTGACCTTGCAGTGGGCTGGAACACACTGAAACAAGGGTTGCCAGGGAAGGGTGAGGCCTTAGCTATGCCCAGGTGGTTGATTTCTCCTGGGATTTGGCACATTAAAAGGAGCTGCGATGCCCAATCAAGAGCTGAGACCATCTGGCAGAATGGCAGGGGCTGGGGAAGTGTAGCAGGGAGGGCAGGGGTGACTGGAACGAAATGCAGTGCAGCCAGGAGGCCCAGCATAGCAGAGCAGCATGAGTTTCCACTTTAAAAACAGGGACAAAGCCCTGGGAATCTTTTGGGGCAGTGTGGCTGCAAAGCAGCTGCCAAATTTCCAGCATCCTGGCAATTATTCTCTAGCCCAAGGGTGCAGAAACGGTTAAAACCCAGCAAGAAACTCCAAGCTAAATGAAGTCTCCATATGTGTGGCTCGGTAGGGTTCTAGGAGAAGCAGACAGATGTAATTAGAAGTTCTCAGACACTATGTTGCCATGGCAACTGCTGGCCTGGAGAAAAGTGGGGAGAAACCTGGAGTCCAAGGAATATAGTCTTCCGAGGAAATGCCAGCGGCAGGTGGTATTCATCACACTCAGGCTTCTTGGCTGGCTCCTCCAGCTTGCCAATGCCCAGACTCTCCAAGGCCCTCTCTCCCCAGTTCCTCCTGGTTCTCCATTCCCACTGCCTAGACCTACAGCAGAGCCATTCCAAATGCAAACCAAATCCAAAGGAAGCCATATGGAACTCCCAGAAGGCAGGCTGAGCAGATGACACTGTTCTTCAGGGAGTCTCTGGTCCCAGTAGCTTTCTGGATCTGAGTCTGAGGATGAGCCAGGGAGGCTGCAAGCTTAATTTCTGTGTGACTATGGAGTCCAGATCCTCTGTGAGGATGGGTGACACAGGATGAGCAGGGGTATGTGAATGTGGCTCTTGGCCATACATTTTATCATCCAAATGGGGACATTTGAGAATAAAAGGGGATCTTTTAAATAGATATAATTGGAAGATAAGTATCAACTGTGACATAGGTCACCTTGATTATTAGGCAGCGTAAGGGAAAAACTGTTATTTTTATTTTATAAAGTGGGCATTTTAACCTGGTACTTATGGGCCCCTAGAAACCCAGCTCTAGATTTTGTGACTGGATTTCTAAAGGGGCAAATGTTTCGAGACCAACAAATGTAAATATAAACACAATAACTTAGGAAAGACATAAAACCCAAGGAATGTACTACTCTGGGCACGGATTGCTTCTTGTAACTTTAATGTTTGTTAATTCAACGGCCACACGAAGATTCGGGGGTGGGGGGAGCTTGCTGCTGGGAAGCAGGGAAACCTGAAGAGATGGGACCATCTTTGCTTCTAAATCTTGGTCATTACAAATCCTTCCAACTACTCCTCTAAAGAGAGAGTCATTCCTTTCACACACTGTCACCCAAAGGAGGGGTTCCCTATCCATTGTTTACAGCAATGAAATGGCCAGTGGAGTGGGTTCACTCCACAGATGTGAGACCTAATAAATCTGCCCTGAACGGGGGCGGTTTCCAGGGGTGCATTCTTACACATTCCTTAGCAACTGAACCAAAAACAGTGGCTCCATCTTGTGGTCATGAAACCCAGGGAAAGGTCAGACTCTCCCAGGGGACCAGCAGAAATGACTGCAGTTGAGGGATAATCTAGCCACCCAGCCTAGACATTATAAGCATGTGGTTCAGCCACAAGCTGTTACAAAATTGTAGGATGTTTAAAGAGTAAGGCCCACCCAAAGTACATCTCCTAGAATTTTCTCAGAGACACTGGGAATCACAATCTTCCAGTAGGCATTCTTTATAGTTATTTCCCAACCATGTTCCTTATAGTTATTTCAACCTTGTGCAAGGGTGGGGGCCCTTTCACAACCTTGGCTTAAGGTTGAGAGCCACCGGGCTGATGCGCCTTATTTACCTGCATCTAGACCCAAACTGGGCCTGGAAAGTAGGGTACCAATTTCTGAACTGAATTTGGAACTTCCTCAAGGTTTTTTTGGGCGGGGCAGGGGTAACAAGGGGCTCCTTCCAATAGGTAAGCATCAATTTTAACACCATTGTTCTCTGCTGAGCCCCTGTGTCAGCAAGTTCTGGCACCCCCTGCAGGTCCTCCAGATTTTAGTAGTCCAATTTAATGTTAATCTTCCTGGAACAAATTAAGAACCACATAAAATCAATTCCTTTGAATAAAACACAAATTAATCTGCAATTCCTATCACCATCCAACATGAAAATGGATGAAACCTATTTTCAGGCAAGTTGGCAGTAAATAGATGAGATAATTGAGCAATAAAATACCAAACACTGTGCTGAGTGCTGGGGGCTCGAGGAAGAAGAACACTCCATCTCTAAGGAGCTTATCGTTTATGTGAGAAGGTGGGACATAAACACATGTAGTTTAGAAAATAACACAATGATAATCTATTTGGGATAACTCAGGATAAAGTGTGACCAAAAGGAGCATATGGTTAAGTGGCAGCTGTCAAGAGAAGTGTTATTCAATAGAAATACAATGCCCATCTCAAATATAATTAAAAGTTTTCTAGTAGCCTCATTTTTAAAAGTCAAAAGGAACAGGCAAAATTAATTTTAATAATTTAAGACAAGATACTTGAAATATTATCATTTCAACATGTAATCCAATGAACTTTTTTCATACTAAATCTCTGGGGTCTGGCATGTATTTTATTTCAGGGTATAGTACATCTAAATTAGATCAGCCACACTTCAAATGCTCAATAGCCACTTGTGGCTAGTAGGGATCCGTCCTGAAAAGCACAGCTCTAAACGACAAGTTCTGAGCTTTGATCTTACTACATCAGAAGGAGAGTTTGGGTAGAGGGACTAAGATTTTCTTTAACTTGGAATGTTTTAGAAGTGCCTTGCTCATATATTCAGATAATACACGTTGATTTCAATTATATGCAGATATTACCTGAACATTTGAACAAGGCAGCATGCTGGGCTGCATCTGGGACCAGAATGCTGAAGTCAGAAATACTTAGTCCTTTGTAAATGTCCAAGGGCACATAAGCCTAACTCTGGCTCAGCTTTCAATGCCTGTGAACAAGTCATTTCACCCTTTTAGTCTCCTCTATAAGACAAATAACCATGTTTGCCACTTCCTGTCTTTAGGACTTCATATTGATTAGTTCAGAAACAATGATAAAAGGGCTAATTAAACTGTACATATTTTGAACCTCCTCTTAACTAAATATACTTTTCTTGCCATAAAAATCCATGGACAGATGTGGCAATAGGGTGATTTTATCTTCTCCAAACTTTTTTGTTTTCCACTTTCTTGGCTTGACTGCTACACTGTCTTGCAGCCAGCTTTCAACATCACACACATACACACACACACACACACACACACACACACACACTTTTAGTGCCTTGAGATGAAAGTCAATGAAAATGCGTACATTCTATTCTTTGGGGAACATTCCTGCCTTGCATTCTTTCTTTGGAGCAATTGGGAAGTCACAGCTGTGGGGGGAAAGCTGTAAAACTTACTGGTACCGGCCAATCAGGCCTTGGCTGACAGGAGGCTGACCAATGAGCGATTGCCAGGTCTTCTGTTCCATTGCAGCAAAGCCTGCTATTTTTGCAGAGATTAAAACCCCGGGAGATCCTCAAGCTGTACCAACAATGCACAAAGACCTCCTTTTCTGTTCATTTTGTTTTACTCCAAAGACTGTGTTAGAAACTCTACACAAAAATCTGCTAGCTTAGTTGCTATGAACAGATTATCATTCGTGGTTAAAAAAAAAAAACAATTTCCAAACATCGTGTAACAGTATAGTTCTGAAAGCTCTGTTATCCTTCATTCTTAACTAACAAAACACTGGAGAAATGCCATGTAGTTAACTGTTTGTGTTTACCCAGAGGGGGCCCCCACTCTGCTGCAATGAAGAATAATATGCTAGGGCCTAAGTCAGGAAACTTGATGTATGGGTCAAGAGTAAGAGAGTTTAGAGTTAAGATTGTAGGGAAGTGGAGGTGATCTGCTCCCTGGACTCCAGTGCTGGTCCCTGTGCTATTGGTGGAACTTTCCTCCCAGAGTAACAGACTTCTCCTCTCAGATCTCAAAATGCAAATCCAGTGACATTGAATGCCCTTCTCTGTTTCTTTGTTTTAGGGATACTGGGACATCACAGCTGCTGTTCAAATTAAATAGGAGAGAGAGAAAGAGCAGGAAGGATTCCAAGAGGTAACGGTCTCAGCAAAAGATGGAGTCAGAAGACAAAGGTGACTAGTGCCTTAGAATGTAATACTTTATTTTATATTCTTTGTGAAGGATGCCCAGTTATATCAGAATTGCTGATCACGGAAGGAAAGAATAAAAACACTTGTTTTTCAGCTAGCCTGTGCTTAAATCCTAACTTCACTGCAGCTGAGACAATTCCCGGTGTCTGGCTAAGCAAGTCCAGCATTACTACCATGTCCAAGGTCAAGTAAAAGTTGATGGGCAAGTGCCATCAACCATCTTCCTAGGTGTCCAATATACTTGCAGAATCTGGCACAGAGATGATTATGGTTAGGATACAAAGAATATAGGCAGGAAACTGTGCACCTCCTCATATTACATGAGACACTGGGCCTCATTAAGTTATCTGGCCAGGGGATTGATTCAGCAAATATTTATTAAGTAAGCACCTGCTATATATTAAGTACAGTTGGTTCTAGGTATTGGGGATACTAGAGAATGAGTCAGACAATGGCTCTGTCCTAAAAGAGTACACATTCTAGACAGAAGATGGTAATAAATAAGCAAAAATAACAAGTTCATTTCAGATTGCAACAAATAAGTTTGGGGGAAAACAGAATGTGTATGACAAAGATCTGGGAGAAAGGCCACTCAGATTGAGTGGTCAGGGAATGCTTTCTTGAGCTCAGACCTGGAGGATGAGAGCAGTACAGACAGAGAGAAAAGTGCAAAAGTTCTAAAACAGGTTGTTACATTCCAGGAAGAGAAAAAAGGCCAGGGTAGCTACAACACCAGGTCTAAGAGGGAAAGGAGCAAGAGGCAATCTGGGATAGCAGGCAAGGGCTAGGCCCATGTAGGGGCTTGTAGGACTGATAAGAGGTCTGTATTTTATCAATGAAATGGGAGCCACCAGAGGGTTTTCATGGGGAATGATCAGATACGTGTTTTACAAAGATTACTCAAGGCGCTCTGTAGAGAAACAGCAGGGTAGCCATAGGGAGAAAGCAGAGAGCAGCTCGGTGCTACTGCAATAATCCAGGCATGACATGATGGTGTGGTAGACAAGGGTGGTGGCGGTGGAGACAAAGAGCAGTCACTGGAGAGGGAATATGCTCAGACAGTACAGCCTACAGGACTTGCTGGTGGACTGGGTATGAATAAGAAAAGTGAGAAATCAGGGCTGAGCCCAGTGGCTCGCTCCTGTAATCCTAGCAGTCTAGGAGGCCAAGGCGGGTAGATTCCTTGAGCTCAGGAGTTTGAGACCAGCCTGAGCAAGAGTATGACCTCGTCTCTAAAAAGAAAAAAAAAATAGCCGGGTGTTGTGGTAAACGCTTGTAGTTCCAGCTTCTTAGGAGGCTGAGGCAAGAGAACCACTTGAGCCCAAGAGTTTGACACTGTTGTGAGCTATGACGCCATGGCACTCTACTGAAGGTGACAAAGTGAGACTCTGTCTCAAAGAAAAGAAAGAGAAAAATTGAGAAGAAGTAAAGTGTACTTCAAGTTGATATCCAAAACCAGCCAGTTCTAGGTAGGCCTGAACTTGGCTCTGGTGATGGGCCAGTCTGGAGTCACTCTCTGAAAGGTCTTCCCTCAGCCTGGCCCCGGGATCCAGATGAGTCCCCATGCCTTCTTAATGAAACTGAACTCGTTTAGGGCATGAGTTTGGCAAGTCCATAAAGACCTGTGGTCAGATGTAAATAGACTCTGATCACGGAAGCCTTTAAGATGACTCCCCGGAACACTAACCTTGAAATATTTATGATCTTTTTGAAATGGTGTTCTGTGACAAAATGTCTGGGAAACACTGTATATTACACTTTCTTCCTGGAGTCATAAATAATGTACATGAACTCTGTAAAACTCTGAAAAGTTCTACAGGTAAAAAACCATTTAACCTGGCACACTTCTTATCACCACTCAGTTTGAGGGTCATGGTCCAGGCTCTTTATGTCTCTCCTTGAGGTTCTACTGTCCCCTGGACTTCAAGCAATAACAACAAGAAGAAGAATAGCAACTCTTACTTATTGAAAGCTGACCTTGTGTTAGGTACTTCACATACATCATCCCCTTTGCTACACACTATATAAACATGCTATTTTAATTCACAGCTTTACATTGTCATTTCTCTTTTGAGTTTTACTTACAGACCACACATTCGCTTAGCAAAAAGAGTCATTTATCTTTTCCGATCATAATGTCAACAGTGTTCACTCATACTACTTCCTCATGAAGCCCTTATGATAAAGATCATTAATTCTTTTTTTTTTTTTTTTTTTTTTAGAGATAGAGTTTCACTTTATTTCCCTTGGTAGAGTGCTGTGGTGTCACAGCTCACAGCAACCTCCAACTCCTGGGCTTAGGCGATTCTCTTGCCTCAGCCTCCTGAGTAGCTGGGACCACAGGTGCCCGCCACAACACCTGGCTATTTTTTGTTGCAGTTTGTTCGGGGCCAGGTTCAAACCGGCCACCCTCAGGATATGGGGCTGGCGCCCTACTCACTGAGCCACAGGTGCTGCCCAAGACCATTAATTCTTCCCTGTATCGCCTTCTCTTCACCGACTAAACCCACTAAAATTAACAGTGAGTTTCTGTGACCAGCATCACTCCCTGCTAGCCTCTCAGTCTTCCTCATCGCTGTTTTCCTTATTCCTATTTGCTCCACCCATTTTTAGGGTAAGAACCATTTTGGGACAGTTCATCACATGCTGATGAACTTACCTTTGGCTTAGAATCCTAACTTTTGTCTCTCCCTCAAAGAGAATGTCATGACTTTCTGAATGTGGCTACTGCTACCTTTGAGTCCACAGACCAGCAGTCTAGGGAGCCCAGAATAGCCCTCAGCTATCTGAGACCCAAACACACAAACACTCTCATCTCTCTCTCTCTCTCACTTCACCAGCCTAGGCAGACGAGCCATTTTCCTGGAGTTAAACAACAAATCACTGGGGAATGGGAGGTCTTTATATTCCAGGTCACTGTAACATAAGTAATTACAGTCAATAAATGACAATGCCATTTACACTGTGCAAAATAATGACAGCATTACCTGGAAAGATAACCCAATCAACCAATGGAAACACAGCCACCAGCGAGGGACCCAGAGTGCTCTCTAATCCACACAGCAACTCCACAGACGAACTTAAGCAGGAAATAAAGAGCCTTCTGGTTGATCAAATGTCTAAGGAGAATTTCGAGGGAAAATGCCAATACCTAAGCTGTTAAGTGACCAACACAATGGGGCTAATAACATTCGAGTATTAGCTGTTCTGATAGGATTTCATGTCACTACCATAGTTCCTTTATTTCTGTCTAAAAAAATGAAGTGCCTATAGAGCATATTATAAACAACATTTATAGTTACTGGGCAGCTCCTGTGGCTCAGTGAGCAGGGCACTGGCCCCATATACCGAGGGCGGTGGGTTCAAACCAAGCTCCAGACGAACTGCAACAAAAAAATGGCTGGGCGTTGTGGTGGGCACCTGTAGTACCAGCTACCCGGGAGGCTGAGGCAAAAGAATTGCCTAAGCCCAAGAGCTGGAGGTTGCTGTGAGCCGTGACGCCACAGTACTTTACCAAGGGCAACAAAGTGAGACTCTGTCTCTAAAAAAACAAACAACACAACAACAAAAAAAATTTATATGTTTCTTATTATCACCCACGTTACATTATACATGTTCTTTTGTAGAAAATAAAGAAACACAAAAGACTCTTTTCCAAGTGTACCTTTAAGAGAAACCTGTTAACAATACGGCCCGCAAGTACCTTGGGCAATTTTACTAAGAAATAAGTCACAGACTTGAATGTCTGGACTCTACTTAAAATACTTCCCAGTCCTATTCTCCCTTCTAATCCTATCCCCCAAGAAAGGAAACTGAGAACCCAAAGTGGACACACACATGAAGTGGGTGTTCCTATGGGAAACTGGGGGTTTCTTTGATCATTATCAAGCCCTTGGTGCCATGAAGAAAACTGCTGTTCTGTGGAACACAACCCTGATGCCAATTAATGCATAAAGTGAAAGGCTTTACCCTTAAAATAAATAGCTAAACCGGGAACTCTGCTTCTCTGCTAGTGGCTGTCAGCAAGGCCAAGGCCACATAGGAAAAGAAAGAAAATAGAAAATGCCAAAGAAGGACTAGAGGAGGACAAAGCACAAATGGACACATTCCTGAAAGATCCTTGGGACTCCAAGGAGAAGACAGGTAAATTTGCTGCTTCGGGTGCAGGCCTCAGAGTGCTCCTGTTAAATATAGCATTGTATTTATGGCATATGATGTAGAACCAAGGATAGAGCTGCCCTTGGGAAAGGGAAATACTGAGCCTTTATGAATGACTGGCATGTACACATCTGCCTCCATCCTAAGGCAGCTCTTGTGAGCTGGGGTGGACCTCTGGGAAGCCACACTGGGCCCTAAGTCAGGTGTGCCTTCAGTCTTTGCTGGGGTAGGCATCTATATTTCTGTTTTAACAGTTTTTAACTTGTTTGATAGAAATTCCATATGTATCAATTTTACAATAAAGTTTCTATAAGCCAGTTATCCTTGTAGAAATGATCAGAAATCTCTCTGGACCATCTTTGAGCTCCCCGTTCATTGTCTTTCTCTGTCACAAATGTTATGCCACAAACTTGGGCACTCTCCATAACTAAAAATATATGTCACTAGCCTAACCCTTATAGAAGCTAATAAGACATGTTAGCTATGGAATTTGGGAGGGAAAATATCTCTTATTTTCGGAAGGAGAGAGAATGAATGAAAGAATGAACAAAGAGACATTTATTAAATTCATTAACAAGCAAACTTCACAACCATAAAAATAATAAGCACTTACGTGCCTAGGCTTAGAAAGAAATCAAGGTAGTATAATAGAAGTCAAACACTAGGACGGCGCCTGTGGCTCAAGGAGTAGAGCACTGGCCCCCTAAACCAGGGGTGACAGGTTCAAACCCGGCCCCACCAAAAAAACTGCAAACAAAAAAAAAAAAAAAGAAAGAAGCCAAACACTCAAATAAATCAAAACAAAACAGTTAAATTAAGGGGAATTTAATAATATATATGCTTCTCTTCATTATTTTCCACAGAGATTTGTTTTTGTGAGAGAAATCTCACTATTTGAGCTATTGGTTTGTTCTCCAAGAGGTGAAATTTATAATAGTGTATGTGTGTGTGTGCATACAAAAATAAATACAAACACACACACACACACACATAGAGAGAGAGAGCGCCTACCCTGGGACACAGTCAATTTTAATTCATTTCTAATCCATGCAAGTACCTTTATTTGGAATGTCACATGTAACACTGAGCTGGCCTCCCGTGCAGGACCCGCGGTCAGCATAATTTAGCACACTCGGATTGTTTGGGAACTGGAATACAGGCAAGGTACCAAGCATTTCAGCAGGACTATAACATCTGCCTTGGCATTTGCTTCCTTACTGAGTTCACCCTCACGAGAGCCTTGATTTAACCGCTGAAGCCAAAGCCAGAGACCAGTGCCCACAGGCTGTAAGAGAAACCCTGGGCTGACTCAGAGATCAGGGCCAGGGGAGCCAGGCAGGAACTTCATTAATACTTGTTCAGGAGATCTTGGATCCTGATCCTGGGCCAGACGACATGGTGAGAAGGCAAGAAGGATTCAAAAAAACAAAATTAAGGTCCAGGCAACATTTTCAGACAACTGCTTTTATAAGCCATCTGCAATACTTGATGATTATTTACAAAGGCCAAAAGTAATGGCCTTTGCTTTAAATAAGTTCAATAAATCTCAAATTGCACGCTTCGGAGCTGAGATTTTTGTTGTTGTTGTTTGTGTTAAGATTCCTCCCACAAGGGGACCCAGCACCCTTGATTTCTTTTCTTGCCCAGTGTTGTTGAGCAGCTGGTTTCTGAAGTGGAAAATCAAGTGATTCCTTTGTGTAGAGTAAACAGCATTTGGGATTCCTGGGCATGGAGATGGCGCAGGTGCACACGCTGTACTGTTTATCCCGCATCAGTCCACGCAGGAGGACGTAAAGGACGTGGAATGCCGCCTGTCATTCTGTTTTCTCATTCCTGGGCAGCCTCTCTTTCAAACTGTTTCGCCTTAGGTCATATAGTAAGACAAGAGCTAATCAAATATCCTAATTCCATTAAGTAGACTATTTTGATGATCCAGCCTAGAATGTCTGCCTCCTTTTATATGAATGGGATTTTAGGGCTGTGTTGAGAGCTCACCTACTCTAACCTGCATTATTTTGTAGGCGAGGGGTCAGGTGACTTGCCACATCTACATGGCACGAGGCTCATCACCTGGGGGTTACACCGTCTGTCCTGAGCTATTCTCTGTAGCCCACCTCGGGCCCATAAATGGAGCCGTGCTTGAAGCCAGGGTATACCAGGGATGGCTACAAACTCAGCCACAGCTTCGGCCAGCACAGCTACTATCTTCTCCATGCAGAATCGCTCCAGGTGGCTGGATCCTGACAGTCTCATAAATCCACTCCCCTGCTTCCTGTATGTGCGGCTCCTGCTTGTCCCCTGAGACAGTTTAAGACTAAGAAAATGGGGGAAACACGTGAGGACAGGCTACCAAAGTCAGAGCTGCAGAACAGTGCAGACTGTGCTGGAAAGGCAGAGCCAGGCAGACGAGGCGCAGAGCCAGGCAGGCGGCGTCTAGACTTTGACTGGCCTCTCCCAGCAGAGATGTGTGTGTGCAGAAGTGGGGAGCAAGGCCAGAAAGCCTGCTAGGGTTTTATTCAGTTAATGCAAACACATGATACAACCTCTGACAAGTTCCAGGCTGGGGGTTCACTCTGTCATGTTTTCCCAGGGATTGGAATTCAGCTGCAGGCTGAGGAAGTTCTGCTAATCCAGCGATCAAAGGGAAGCTGGGAATGCTCTTCTTAATTCCTAGATTATCACAGTTCCCAAACTAGACTGAGTTGGGTAACAACCCAAAGTAGCACACTGTGGGTACAAAAGAATACAATTTTAAAATTTCCATGTGTATCATCTTAGCTTATTCATGATGAAAATCCACAGAAACATGGAGCTGGCTTTTCAATGGAGGCCTGATATGAAAATTTTCTAAGACTCTGAATGAAATCAATTTATAAAGTGTACAGATGTAGAAAGGACTCCTATAGTCCGATAAGTATCATATGACTCAGATAATGTTGGGGGTGGAGAGTTTTGTACATCAGTTAGAAAAAAGGTGTCCCTTCCTTTAGGTGGGAACAGACAAGCCCTGTTCCAGGCCACGACACCCTGGAGCAGTAAACAGTGTGCACAATCACACCCAGCAACTCGGCTGGAGTTTTACAGTTGTCTTGAAATTTGGCCTTACTTAATGTAAGGGAGCAGTTGTGAAGACATCCGAAAGACAGAGAAATTGCCTTAAAACATCTGAGTCACTGACCATTATGCTGCAAATGACCAGCGTAACAACTACATGCCAACGTGGGCCGGAGAAACAGGTGGGCCTGGATCCAAATGGAGACCATGCCCACCCACGGTTATGTGGCCAGAATGACTAGGCTGGAAGTGTCAATCCAGCTATTCAGGCTGTTTAATAACTGATGCAACTGGGTAAATTAAATACCATGTCTATATAGAGCTGGGTGCATTACCTAGCAAGTCTCTTTGGTTTGTTTTCAAGGTCACTTTCAAAAATAAGACATAGTCAGCCTAGAAAACTAAGCATTTACCTTGGGATTTTAACTCCTGTGTTGCCTCCTGGCTTTACTACTTACCAGGTGGCTGATTTGCAGTTAACTGAATTCTCTGAGCCATAGTTTCATTGATAAAATTATAGTAATTACTGAGGTGGTGAAAATCAAATAATATAAGGCTCTTTATCTCTCTTCCTGCCTGTTGTCTGGTTAAACTACTAGTCATTTTCAGAGCTCAGCTGGTGGGACGCTTCCTTGTGAAGAACCCCCCCAGTGCTGGCTCAGATTCTTAGGCACTCCTCACAATGGAATGCTGTGAACCTCCGTTCCAGTCTGCCTCCCCACTGGACTGCAAGCTCTTCAGGGCAGGGTCTGTGCCTTATTCCCTGGCCCTAAGTCAGTGCCTGACAGAGGACAGATTTGTGATTCTCATTTTCCTCTTTTAAGTTGATTTTGAGAAACTTTACTTTGTTCCAAATGAATGAAGCAAAATGGTGTGTCGAGACTCTGCGCAGTGTCATCCCTGCATATGACGTGAGCATGCGGGTTTGTGGATGTTTCGCCTGCTCCTAACGCAGCCCAGACACTGCAGGATGACACCTCTGTAATGGTGGGAGGAGCAAGATGAGAATGAAAAGGCTAGATGAGAAGGTAGAAGAAAAAGATGAAGGGCAAAGAGCAATACAGGGAGAAAGAGAAAGAGCTGGCTCTGAGGCCTGGGCAGGGCCGGGCGAGCGAGGCTACGTCCGGACTGCAGGCCGAGCAGTGCCTTCCCAGCGGGACTCAAGAAGTCCCAAGCGTCCAAAAAGATAAACCCCGACCTGCCCCAGGAATACAGGAATACCCCTGTCTTTCATTGTTTCAAATATATTCCCTTGCATGATATTTTCCAAACGCAAAGTTTCAAATTTATTTCTTGGTAGTAACAGACTGTGCTATGGGGACTACAGCAAGAATATGTAAAAATGACCATCCGAGATAAGTCGGCCATCTCCCTAAGTAAGAAGGAGGGACACAGGAGAGAAAACAACAGTGGGGGAAACTGCAGGAGTTACATTACCTCTCCTTTTGCCTTTTCTTACTGTTCTCTTGCCAGTTATTTGCCGCCATCCACTCTGCCTTTAGGGAGATTCCACGCTGGCCTGCCCATCCCTGAATGGTAAGAGTTGTGGCTTTGCAGAAGAAACACTATACAGAAGTCTAAGGCAAGAGTAGCTCAGCAGAAGCAAGGGCTTTGATATAAATTCTGGGCATTAAAGTAGCCACTGAAATAAATATCCTTGTTCTCTTTTTAAAGAGAAAGCAATAGAAGAAAGGAGAATTCATAACATAAGCACAATGTATATTGGTACACACGCACACATCCCATGGCTTTGGAGTTCTTCCCACAGAGATGCCATAAAAATGATAATAATTGCTAACTGCACACTATGTGCAAAAACACTCTTCTAACTGATTTAATATATAGGAGACTATTTATTCTCACAACTAACCTATGGCATAGACACTCTGGATTCAGCCAATTTTATAGATGGGGAAACAGGCCCAGAGATGTTTTAAGTAATTTCCCCATGATTACACGGCCAGTAAGGACGGTACTAGGATTGATATTCGGGTAATCTAGCTTCAACGCATGAGCGCCAGACCATTGTGTTATACTTCCTCTCAAGGATAAATCAGTAAATGGAACAACCTGAGCCAGCACACAGGTTGTACACACACAGACTGTGCCTCATGGGTGTTCATGTGTAAATTGAGAATTCCCTTGTTGATGTTATCATTACAAAGTCAGAAACATCTTCACAGTGCCTCGTCGGATCTAGTAGGAGGCACAACTCCTGCTGGCATCTGTTTTCAGTGTTGACTATATGCTGTGAATAAAGGAAGCCCTTTCCATTACCTGAATAGATAGACAAAGAGGCAGGCAATATGCCCATTTTACAGATGAGAAAAGTGAGTTCAAGAAGAACTTGACCCAGGTCTCCAGCTAAACAAGGCTAAAATTCAAACCGTCCACTACCCCAAAGCCATCACTCTCAACTGAAGCCACAAGTCGGAGACTTTCGGTGACTTTTAAAAGGTGACATCAGCTAGGAAGAGGCAGAGCAGGACCGCTGATCCATGATGCTTTCATTATTCCACATGCTGCTGTTTATAATGAAAAGGTTCTGAAAGAGGGTCCCTGTACGAGACACTGAGATGCCCAGACATGAGAACAGAAGACAACGAAGGAAGGAACTCTGTCGGAAGGCTGGAGTGACAGGAAAATGGGAAGTAAGAGAAAAACACCAGAGCCCCAGGAACAGACATAATTGCAGGCAAAGTTCCACAGAAAAGCCGCCATCTACTGGACATACTGATCAGGTGGACAAAGTGGACCCCAGGTCAAAAATGGCCCCAGCTGCCCAAGTGGGGCCTCTCACATTCTGAGAAGCCAGGGGCCATCTACCCCACTTCCACATCTCAGGATTTTCTGAACCAGTGGGAAGAAGAGGAATTTCTGCTAAAACCATAGATTTGACCTGACGTCCAGATCTGTCTGCTCTGTACGGCAGCGATGGCAGGAGCAGCTCCTCCAGAACGGGGAGCTGGAAGATGTTGCCTTTTATTCCCACACTGTTCCTAATAGCAACACAGTACAAAGTGATGAGCATAATGCCTGACATGTCTGTAGGAGACAGTAAATTACACTTATTAGCTACCACTGAAGGATAGGAGGAAAGACTGCAGAAAAGAAATTTTGCTTCAGACACAGGAACTTTTTTTGCAGTTTTTGACAGGGCTTGGGTTTGAACCCACCACCTCTGGCATATGGGGCCGGCGCCCTACTCCTTTGAGCCACAGGCGCCACCCTTTTTTTTTTTTTTGAGACAGAGTCTCACTCTGTCACCCTGGGTAGAGTGCTGTGGCATCATAGCTCACAGCAACCTCAAACTCTTGGGCTCAAGCGATCCTCTTGCCTCAGCCTGCTGAGTAGCTGGGACTACAGGCACTTAGTGTGAGACCTGGTTAGTTTTTCTATTTTTAGTAGAGACAGGGTCTCATTCTTGCTCAGGCTGGTCTCAAACTGCTGAGCTCAAGAAATCCACCTGCCCCAGCCTCCCACAGTGCTAAGATTACAGGCATGAGTCGCTGCGTCCAGCCTTCAGGATTTTAAATCTTGAAGACAATAAAAAAGTAAAGACAGACAGACCCTTTCCCTACGCCAACTGCAGTCGACGTACCCTGACACAAACATGCACACACATACAAATTTGGCTCTGCAAGGCGCCATAGCTTTTGCTACGTATCACATGACTTGCTTGGTCACAGCTTGGTTAGTCACAGACAGTGTCCAGGATTATTCAGGAGACATATGAGGAGTCACAAATTCAGACTTAATCCTGGGGAAAGTTTATTGGTGGTGGCTGCCAAATGAGCAAATGAAGTCTGTGAGGAGATTAAATGGAAATTCTCCAACTCCAGCAGAAAATGCAGATTTTCAGGATGTATGATGTATTCCAAGTACCCAAAGAACATTCTATTAGCAAGTTATTGCCAGACTGCTGCTAATGCAGAAGCTATTATCTATGACAGCAGCAGCTCTTAAAGCCTTCGCAAGAGCAATTGTTTACCTCATCAGAATAGTCAAGAACATTCCCGTTATGTTTTGTTGATGGCCAACATTAGAGCATTTGGCTTACTTTAAGGTGTTCTGATTCATCCAAAGAACTTAGAAGCTTGGGCCAGAAACTGTTTCCCTCATAATTTCATTCCACTTAATATCCCAATTCCATCACCTATTACCCCCTGTTGTTTGTCAGTTTCACACAGTCTCAAACTCTGCCTTCTAATTGCCTGAATTTTGGCTAAAGACGTTTGTCAAATTGGACTGATTTTATTCCAGCGGTAATAGCAAAGAGCTTTCATCTCACAAGCAGCCCCTGAGTGACTGCTATTGGCTGCCTAGAATATTGCTGAGTAGGTCTTGTAAACTTCCTCCAGGTTCAGTAAAATAATTCTATGATTGATTAACAATGTCTGTCATGGGTAAGGGAGAGGATGGCAGTTACATGTATGCCATGTTTATGCTATCCCTGCAGGCCACATACCTCATGTTGCCAGGCACTTATTTTTATTGCCTACAATTTCCAGTTGGCACAACATTTGTATATCTGTTGATTGGTAATTTCTCTGAAAGCGGGGATGAAGCAATGTTGGCTAACTATAGAACCTCAAATAGAGAGGGTTAATTTACCCTTTGATAATTATTAAAGGTTTATTATTGTAAAAATATAGATTAAAAGCTTGCCAAACATCTGGCTTGAGCCAGACACCAAGAGAGTGGACTGATGAAAAGATAATCTTCGGACAAGGAGTCATGAAATGTACCACGGATCATCCCTATCCCTCACTTCTTCCTTGTAACTCTTTCCACGCATGGAGTTCACAACATCCTTTCTGCACCAGTTCCCTCAGTCTTCATAGGGCAGTGCTTACGTGGGCACATCCAGAATGAAAGCTATACATGAAAGACATGTGCATTTTACTAATGTAAAAGAATTTAACAAATTAAGGGAGGCTCTATGTAAAATGTGAAAAACAACAAATTTAAAGATAATCATTTACCGTATGGTTATAATCATATACATTGTAGATGCCACAGTTTAAAGCACCTGGTTCACCCCTAGATTGTAAGATCCCAAGGGCAGAAACCACAACTTGTGCTTCATTTGTCACTCTGACCTGTGCAAAGGGAAAGGTCTGCTTGCAAGGAGAAAGTCTGTGGCTCACTCGTGGACAAAGTATCAACCACCAAAGTCACTTAGAATAGGGCACCTTGGAGAAAAGTATGCATTTGACCTCCAAGGGTATTAACCATCTGACTTACAAATGAACCTGTATAAGTGTAAATTTTTCTGATCACATAATATCTGGTATCATTAAGCTAACAAAATTTATATCTGCTAAAAACATTCTGCCAAGGACCAGTTTTTTGAAGAGGACCAGGACTTTGCAATTCTCATGTGGGATCACTGTTTTGTCTTTTTTTTTTTGAGACAGAGTCTCACTATGTCGCCCTGGGTAGAGTGCCTTGGAGTCATAGCTCACATGAACCTCGAACTCTCGGACTTAAGCGATTCTCTTGCCTCCCAAGGAGCTGGGACTACAGGTGCCCACCACAACTCCCGGCTGTTTGGGGGTAGGGGGGTTGTAGTTGTCATTGTAGTTGTTTGGCAGGCCCTAGCTGGGTTTGAACTCTCCAGCTCTGGTGTATGTGGCTGGTGCCCTAGCTGCTGAGCTACAGGCGCTGAGCCAGGTCACTGGTATTTACAGCTCATCCTTTACTTTTCTGTTCTCAGGGAAGCATGTGTCTTTCTGCCTCACTGACTTTGAAGACTTTTTTCTTTGGGCCATTTCCTCTATGGTCATTACATCCACCTCTGCCCACCTACCCTGAGTTTCTCCACCTCATGGCTCCTCCCCGACTTGCTCCTGAGAGCCTGGGAACGCACTCCTGCTGCCTGTCACCCAATCCAAAGAACTCTAGGGAAGTGTAACATGTCCACCTTATATAAACATTTTCAGCGGCCAGGGCCTCAATTTGCTGGGTGCCTGGCCAGCTGTTGTCGCTATCCTGCAGAGCCCCTGCTATGTTTTAAACTCCCAATTTCCAACAATGGTCTCTAGAATCAGCAAGCAGTTTATTTGTCAAAGGACAAAAAAGAGATCATTTGGGTAGTTTACATACAAGCTGAAGGTCTAAGAAGCAGGGGTAGATGTGGGTTAGCTACCTGAATCTAGGAGCTCCAAATCAGCCAGTAAAACCCCTACTGGTTAACTATATCCTGATACCTGGGCGTGAACGAGGTTAAGAAATGTGGCTTCAGAGGAACAAAGCCCTAAAAAGAGTACTGCATGCCTAGAGCTAAGTGAAGTGTATCTATCTACAGAATTGTTATTGTTCGTCTTCCTATCCTCTTAGGTGATGTCTCCCAGCCAAGTATGGACCACTTACTGGAATAGTGTTCTGAATTGTAAATCAGTCACCTGTACATGTGATTTACTGCAATGAATTTCTGGGCCTAGATGCTGCGGCTCAGAGCTCCAGTAGAGACAGGAAGAGGGGTGGGAAGACTGGGAACTTGCCAAGACTGTCTTCCTGAAGCAGGTGGTTGGGCCACAAGGTCCCCTCCAGCCTGTTATGCTAGTGACAGAGAGCCACCGACTGAGACTCCAGAGGCACACACTAACGCCTGGGTTCTCAGCCTTTTCCCAGCCTCCACACCATGCCTCCCCCAAGAACACTTCTCAGTGAAGTGCAGTAATTCCCAGGTGGAAGGGCACCCAGATCCCTGCTGTGAGGATCTAGAAAAGGAGCAGCGCTTCCTCTGCTGCTGCTCTCGTGTCTAGTCTCGTGCGGATGTCACATCTGAACATCTACAGACGCGTGCCACACCCCAAACCTCCTTCGAGCAGACTCTAAGGAGTGCACAGTGTGTGCTTGGTGGATGCAGCAGACAGTGCAGCAGGAGAATGAGGAAGAAGGAAGAAATGAAAGAGGAAGCGACCCTGAGGTGCCAAGTCAAGTAGGAGATCGTGGGAAACATTCAAACTGATACAACCTTTTTTGGAAGGCAGTATGAAGAACCCTCAAAGAACTCAAGCTAGACCTCCCATTTGATCCTGCAATCCCATTGCTGGGCATCTACCCAGAAGAAAAAGAAAATCCTACCACAGGGACAATTGCACTAGACTGTTCATTGCAGCTCAATTTACAAATGCCAAAATGTGGAAACAGCCTAAATGCCCACCAACCCAGGAATGGATTAACAAGGTGTGGTATATGTATACCATGAAATACTATTCAGCCACCAAAAAAGATGGAGACTATACATCCTTTGTATTAACCTGGATGGAAATGGAATACATTATTCTTAGTAAAGCATCACAAGAATGGAGAAATAAAAATCCTATGTACTCAATCCTGATATGAGGATAATTAAGGTCCTAGTACACAGTGGAGGTTGGGGGATGGGGAGAGCTGAGAAAGGGAAGGAGGGAGGGGGTGGGGGTCAATGGGTGTGGTACACCTTTTGGGGGTGGGACACAAATATAAGAGGGTCCTTATCTAACATAAGCAATCAGTGTAACCTGGTTCTGTGTACCCTCAAAGGATCCCCAACATAAAGACAAAAACAACAACGTAACATTTTCCTTACAGAGCTTTGATAATCGTCTCACGAACCTAATCTAATGGGATTTACACAGACCAGCATTAACCATGGTGACAACCACTTTTTTGAAGAACGCCTCTGATTCCAGAGGTTTACTACACAGGCTTTGGCTTCTTCAAATATCAACATGATTGGTAAGACAATGACATTATTAAAAACATATGCTGAATTACATATTTATGCTTTTATTACAGCAAAAAGCACCAAGAAATCTCCTGCTATTTTCTAAATTTAATTTCTAAAAAGTTCAACAATATTTGTATAATTTCGGCTGATCTAAAGTTTACTAAAATAGATTCATGTCAATAAAGATCGTAAATATCGCTATTTGACTCTGTTGGTTGAATGTCCTTATAGTTAACAAGGAAAACAATTTCTATTGCAAGCACCATGAACTACAAGATAAAATCCTTAAAATAATGTCCAAATATATACATTTTGTATTAAAAATTAAAGGTCTATTATTACTAACACATAGATTTTTTTTTTTTGGAAAAGACAGAGTCTCACTTTTATGGCCCTCAGTAGAATGCCGTGGCATCACACAGCTCACAGCAACCTCCAATTCCTGGACTTAAGCGATTCTCTTGCCTCAGCCTCCCAGGTAGCTGGGACTACAGGCACCTGCCACAACACCTGGCTATTTTTCTGTTATGCAATTTGGCTGGGGCCGGGTTTGAACCCGCCACCCTTGGTATATGGAGCCGGTGCCCTACTCAGGCGCCGCCCTAACACATAGGTTTTAAAACTTGCCAAATGTTATGTGCGCTAGACACCAAGAGGTTGGATTAAGAGAATCCTTAATCATCTGGAGTCAGGACATGTGACCTAGCTCAGACCTACTACTCATGCTGTTCAGAGTAACCACTTTCACATTCTGTGAGCTCATGGCTTCCTTTCTCCACCAACTCCTTGTTTTCATGCCTCAGCACTTCTCCATCATGCCTCCTTCCCTGTAGATTTCTCCTGGGAATTCTGTGAGAGTACTGGATACTCTTCTACCTCCAGCAGGAAACTGCTGCTGAGGGAACTTCCTAGTGACTAGACCCGATTCTCCACCCCGCAACACAGGGAAGTGGGGAGGAGGCTGTGGTGGGCAGGCGGTCTAGGACAGATCCCAGAACTTGGGCCACACAACCTGGAGAGTGAACCAACAGCTTGCTCACACCTCATATTTGCATTCCACTTCACAGAGTGATTTCACACACTGGCTGGCAGTTCTTAAGCCTGCTGGAAAACTAAACCTGGATTCACCTCATCCATCACTGGATTGCAGCTGCCTTTGGAGGCCACAGTAGGGGATGGAGGAATGTTCCTTAACCAGGACTAACTCAGGCAGTGAGGGGGGATGCGCCCTCAAATTCGAACCCTTGAAAAGGAAATGAATGAGAAGCAGACCTGGAATTTTAGGTAGGCTCCAAAGATAGAGGGAGCTGGGTTCAGATCCCTCTGCATAACTAAATAGTTGCATGACCTTGGGCAAGTTTCCTAATCTGCTTAAACCTGTTTCCTCCCTTATCAAATGAGGATGACAAGACCAACATTACAAGGCTTAGGAAGCTTTAAAAGAAATGGGGCAGATAATACACATAGCCCAATGTCTGATATACAAAAACGTACTTGGTAAATGCTAAACTTTTGTGCTTGGAAATGGTATGAGCTATGATCAAAAGCCTTAGGTCTGGAGCTAAACGGCCTGGGTTCAAATGCCACCCTAGTATCCAGTAGCATTATAGGTGTAAGTTATGTAACCTTCCCTGACTCACTTTATCTATCACTAACATGGAATTTTACTATAAAACACTGTAGATATCTAATAAATATTAGCTACTTTTATTTCATTGGGAGTAAAAACAATTGAGTTTCCACCTCAATTGCCAGCCAGTGTGTGAAATCACTCTGTGAACTGGAATGCAAATGTCAAACAACAACATAGCAGTGAATTAAATGATAGTTCAGTATGATGTGTATGTTAAAAAAAAATCTAATGCGTTTATTATTGAGAGCAGAGTCCAGCTGTGATGCTAAGGGTGTGGCTAAACTGTAATATGTAGGAAAAAATTCAAAGCAGCAGTGTAAACCACCCACCAGGGAGCTATTTCTTTTGTAATGTGCATTCCATTTCTTCTCTCTCACGCTTTTTAATTCTTTCCACATTTCCTGCCATAATTATCAAATGTTTAGTTTCTGACCTCACTTTTCTGGAGACCGGAGCCCAGGGAATTTAGAATTGTTTATTTTCTGTCCATAAACCTTTGAGTTAATGGAAGGCCTTGTGAGCAAGGGTTTGTTGGTTTGTTTGTAGTGTCTCAGGAAGGTCACTGGAGTTGAAAAAAAAAAAAAAAACTCAAGAAAAAGGCGCTGAAACGTTTCACTGGAAATGCAGAGCCCCCAAAGCGCAGAGCAATGGACCTCTCACACTTGCGCAATGTTAGTTTAAAGGAAAGTTTAGAAAAAGGCCGTTACGCGTATGGCCCAGACAGTAACACAAAACCCGAGGGTACTTTCCAAAGAAGAAAATAAATTTCAGGGAACCATGATCTCACTTTATAAAAGAGAAAGGGAAATTTATTTGCCTCCAAATAAAAATGAATCTCCACCCCCTCCCCGACCCTGCGAGGGACCCGGTCGGAAGGGAAAGTCGCTAACTCTTCTCGGGCTCCTCTGAAGTGAGGACCAACTCAGGCGCCTTTTTGAACTCGCTGCTGCTCCGGGCGCCGCCTCGTCCCAACGCGCCCGGCCGGCCCTGTCTCCTGCCCTCTCTCCCTCCACATTAACCCCGGTGGGGCTCCCGCCCACGGCCCAAAGCACTGTCTCCGATTCCGAGATTTAAGCTTCCTAAGTGCTATTTCTGCTTGCCGCGCCCCCCCAGCTGCACCCCAGCCCACCCAAGTACGGAAACTCCGGGAGCCCGCCCGGGAGGGCATCCCCGGGACTGCGCCGCCCCGCCCGGCGCGCACACCCGACGGCCCCGGGACCCGAGTGCGGACCTACCTCGGCGTGGACCCAGGCGACGGCCACCAGCGCGAGAGCGAGCCAGCGTTTCCACATCTGCGGAAAAGAGAAGAGAGCGAGACTGAAGGCGCCGGGCCCCGCACCGACCCGGGAAACTTCTTCGGGGGGCTCCCCCCCCCCGCCAGGGCATCCCCGCAGCCCGGCGGGGCCCGGGCTCCGCGCCGCGCGTCTGCGCTCACCGTGGTCGGGTCGGGGTCTCCCGAGGGCGCGGGGCAGGGCGGCCGCAGAGAGCTCTACGCGAAGACGGGAGCTCTGCCGGTCGCCAGCCTCGGAGGAAACCGGACCTGGGCTCGCCGCCCCTTAAGACCCCTCCTTCCCCGATCGCCTGCCCCCCAGCTCCTCCCCATTCTCCTCCCCCTTATGCAGCAGCGGCCCCCGCGGCTCGGCTCCCCCCTCCTGGCGTCCCCTGCTCCTGGGAACCCGCGCGCATCCTGGCGCTGCCCGCGCCCCTCTCTCGGCACTGCCCCAGGCCCAGCGCCCCTTCGGCCCCCTGGACGTGGAGCCGGAGGCAGAGGGGGGCATCCCCCGGAGCGCCGCAACAAAGACGGAGAGGGTTAGGGGGAGCGAAAGCCCCACCCCCGGAGGGGCGGTTGGCTGCGGCAGCCCGGACGGGCCGCGGCGGTGGCCAGGTGGGCGGTGCCGCGGGGGCCCGGGCCAGGACTAGGACAGGAACCCGGAGGAACAGGCGCCCCGCGGCCTGGGTAGTGGAAGCCGCCCCACGCAGCCGAAAGAAAGAGAATCGGGGAGGCAGAGGGGGCCCCACAGCCCGGGGTCGAGGCTGTCACCGCAGCCAGAGCTCGGAGAAGTGGGCGCGGGGCCGAAAGACCGGCCGGCATGGGGAGGGCTGCTTTGGGTTCAACCGGGGAGAGGTGGCGGCTGACCAGCTCTGCCAAAGTTTTGCGTTTGCCTGCAGCCTCATCCTCTGCTTCCCTAAGGTCCAGGAGTGGGGCTCTCCTTTTCTTCTCCGCCCACTCCTCGCCGGTTTCCCTGTCCCCACACGGTCAACCCAGGTAGCCTCCATGTTCATGCTTTCAATTCCACCAACTTCTTCCAGCAGACTTTGATGGTGCTGACTCTCTAAAATGCTCCAAATTAAGGCCTCTTTCCTGCCTTGAGTCCCGTGTTGCTGGTGGCAAGAACAAATCCACTTGGCACTTCAAATTTAGCATGACCAAGGCTGAGCCCCACTTTCCCCTGCTCGTTGGGATGCTCACCTACCTCTTGCAGAGTGATTACCTTCAAAACCTCTCCTTTCCCCAGAACAAGGTTGTCCCCATGGCTTGGCAGTTTCTCTTTGCATCCTCTCATATTCATCCTCTCACCTCCAATCACCTCTGCTTCCCTAGGCCAGACCTCACTCTGAAAGTCTGGAAACCATCTCTAGTTGCCCTCCGGCTCCAGGCTCTCCCCTCCAGTCTCCAGTGCATCAATTGCCATCTTGTTTCACTCCTTCACATTCTATTCTTCTACTCACACAATTTCAGTTCCCTCTTCATCCCACATCAGATCCACACTCTCTACCCTTCTGGTGAGCTCTCCATTACTGGGGCCACCCTATCTTTCTAACTTCTCTTCAACTACAGCAACATACTCTTTGTGCTCTAAGCAGGTCAGTCTTCTCATTGTCCTCTGAACTTGTCATATTCGCTCTTGCCAGGGTTTGTCAAGTGCCTACTGTTGTGGTTTTAGGAGGTTTCAAAATAATGCCTGTGTTCCCCATGCAAGTTCGGAATCTAATGCCATAGCAACGGGAGTAAGACTGATGGAGAGCAAAATGTCAGCTTTGCCCCTTGCAAAAGGTGGAATGGCAGCCAGGGCTTTCGATCTGCAAGGACAAGGGGCCCAGAATTGAAGATACCTGTCCAGTCACAAGCAGAATTAAGAGACTTGCTTGAGTGAAAGTGACTGCATGGAAAAGCAAAAACACATCTTCCTGGGGAATGCCGGCTCCCCAAACTCCAGGAGGGAGAGTAGTGACAGGTACATCGTTCTTTTTTCAAACTTAGAACTCAGGCAACTTACTTCTTATGGTAATGAGAGAATTGGGGAATAGATGTGCCCCTATCAGATGCTCTGTCCCGGTCTCTGTGCTATGGTTGAAGGGAACTGTCATGTACAGACTTTTGCTTTGCTTTTGCCCTCTAATAACAAATAATACTTTGCATCTTGCATATGCACTGTGCCCCCTCAGAATCTAGCATAATCTCTTTCCTCCTTGCCTCCTTTTGTCTATTGAAATTCTGTGGTTTGTTTGGTTTTCAGGTTTCATTGCTTCGCTAGCACTTTTTCTTACAACAGGTTGTCATAATAGAAGATACATGAGGTTTGAGGTCAAACCAACCTGGTTTTCAATCCTGTCACAGCCACTTACTAGCTTTGTGATCTTTGTCAAATAACTTAAACTCTCTGAACCTAGGTTTCTGCATCTGACAAATGGCAGTGACAATGCCTTGTAGGAGGTTGTAAAATGTATATAGTCACATTGTAAAAAGTGCTTTGTAAGGACTGGGTGCCTGTGGCTCAAGCAGCTAGGGGCCAGCCACATACACCTGAGTTGGCGGATTTGAATCCAGCCTGGGCCTGCCAAACAACAATGACGGCTGCAACAACAACAACAAAAAAATAGCCAGGCCTTGTGGCAGGTGCCTGTGGTCTCAGCTATTTGGGAGGCAGAGGCAGGAGAATCGCTTGAGCCCAGGAGTTGAAGGTTGCTGTGAGCTGTGATGCAACAGCACTCTACCCAGGGTGACAACTTGAGGCTTTGTCTCAAAAAAAAAAAAGAAAGAAAAGAAAAAGGGTGGTGCCTGTGGCTCAACAGAGTAGGGCGCTGGCCCCATATGCCCAAGGTGGTGGGTTCAAACCCAGCCCCAGCCAAAAACTGCAAAAAAAAAAAAAAGTGCTTGGCAAGTAGTGTAACCATAAATGGTAGCCATTATTATTTCATTGATCTGCTTTGCATCTAAATTGGAGTTGGTACTATAATATATACCAGGTACTATAAGAGCCATTCAACGTCTCTTATTTAATTATCACAACAAACTGGAAGGCATTTTTTATTGCTTCCATTTTCCAAATAAGAAAAGTGAAGCTCAGAAAAATCGCAGATACTTTCTCAAGGTTATACAGTTGGTTGCATAGCCTTACAGCTTGGCATTATATAGCAGACTATTATCCAGTGTTTAATTAACACTTATTCACATAGTTGTTCTTGATTCTCCAGCTAGACTTTTAAGTTGCTTAGGGCATAAACAATGTTTTTCATATCTTTATCCTCTATATGTGGAACAAAATTAATGGATTTGCTTACCTCAATATGAGAGATTCCGGTTCAATCAAGGGCACCATAGACAAAATGATAGAAGGAGATATAAATATCCAAATTGACATGTAATCCATAACTGCTACACATACACTCAGATATACATTCTGGAGCATACACACACTCTACAAATCAGTAAAAAAAATAAATGGGAAATGAAATTTTTAAAAATAGGCAAAAGGTATAAATAGACAATTCACAAAAGAGAAACCCCCAATGGATGATAAGCATAGAAAAGACAGTCAAAGTTAATATGCTTATTATTTAAACTGCACAACAACACTTTGAAATCAGTATTATTTTACTATCTCTAATTTATAGATAAGGAAACAAATTTCCCCAAGATTGAACAATAAATAATAAATATAACTTTATACTCGTAGTGACATTAAACATTTGGACAAGGTCAAATGTAAATACATGAATAGTGTGTCTTTGTGGTATACTGTAGCAACATGGGTTTATGAGATAGACTGCCTTGGTTCAAAATTGACTTGGAAGTAAATCTTGAACATGTCGGTTTCCTTATCTGCAAGTTGTGGGCAAGAACAGTACTGACTTCCTAGGGTTAGTGTGCAGATTAAATGTGTCAATATGTAAAATACTCAGCACAGTGCCTGGTACCCCAGTAAGCATATAATTAAGGTGCACTACTATAGAGCTCATTCAATGGAGGAATCTCACAGGTACTAATGATCATTCTGAGCTACAGTATGATTAAATGCTACACTAAATGAAACAAAACACAAGAAACAAATAAAAGGAACAACATGAACTACATGAAGGAGCTGACAGTTCTATCAGGGAGGGATGTTTCATTTGCAAGTGACAGAGAAGCCAACTTAAATAAATGGCATATGCAACTAAATGGAATATATTGACCCATAGAGCTGAGAAGTTCATGAATAGGACTGAGTTTATTGATAGGTAAGCTTTTATCTGGGGGTGGGGGGTGCGAATGAGGTCACCAACAATCCCATTTCTTGCCATCTCTGGCTTCTACTTTCAGCAGTCTCATTCCATCCCTGCATCCCACAGGTGGCCCCTGAGGGCTCCAGACTGTGCTCTCAGGGTGGGCCACCGGCTCCAGAGCTGACCTCATCACACCCTTGGACTATACCATCTGGCGGAGGGAAATAGCCTCTATCTGGAGACTACACCATCTGGGAGAGAGAAATAACCCCTCTCTGGAGCTGCTATAGAAGTCCTAAGATAATACTTTTTTTAAGAGCCCAAGCTGAGTTTCTTGACATCCCAAACCAATCATTGTGTTTGGAGGTATGGGCTGGGCTGCCTCGTCAATGAGGACCCACCCTTAAAATCACCCAAAAGAGAATCAGGCTAATGTTGGCAAGAGAAGCAGGTAATGAATTATAGGAGTCACCAAATGATGTCCTGTAGAGTAGTGAATCAGCCAACTTACACTGAAATCAGCACTCTCCAAAGTGGGGTACATAGTTACCAGAAGGCATGGAAGGAATATTAGAGCTTCTAGTTTTGCTTACTCCACATCTAAAAATACAAATCAACTTTGCAAATATGTAGATTAACTCTGGCACTCCAATTTGGTTTGTATGTCAGACAGTCATGAGTTAAACCCCATTTGTCAAGTACTGAGAGGAGAAAGCAGGCCTCTCCTACCCAGAGGGACTGACAATAGCTAGTTCCCTGTAACTATCAGGACATGCTGCAGTGTGCCCACTTAAGTGGGTTTACATATTATACCATGTGGTTTTAACTAAACTAGGTTAAAAACATTTCAGCTGCAAAACCATAAATTGAGGATAAAGCTTTTTCTTATTAAGAAAAGGGCAGAGCTGACATGTTTATTACTTCTGAAGAGAGCTTGCTGTCTGCCACATTAACATGTTTATTATTTCTTTTGTTTTTCAAGTAGAGTAGCTCTCAGCAACCTTAAACTCTTAGGCCTGACAGTTCATCTTCCCTCTGCCTTCCAAGTAGCTGGGACTACAGGTACTCCCGTAATGCTCTGCTAATTCCTTCCTTCCTTCCTTCCTTCCTTCCTTCCTTCCTGCCTTCCTTCCGTCCTTCCTTCCGTCCTTGCTTCCTTCCTTCTTTCCCTCCCTACCTCTGCCCCCTCCCTT
>CAUYRH010128489.1:0-67822 GCA_963574655.1 Perodicticus potto | reverse complement strand
AAGACATTGATACTCTACATTTGATAAGTTTCACCAGTACCCTACTAAGATGCACCGTAGGTGTGATCCCACCAATTGCCCTCCCTCCACCCATCCTCCCCCCTCCCCTCCCCTCCCTTTCCCTTTTCCCTGTATTCTTGTGCCATACTTGGGTTTTAGCCTTCTTTTTAATGGTTTTTTCTCTTTCTGATTTGATTAAGCTCTTTACAGACTCTAATTATTAGCCCTTTATCAGATGTATAGCTTGTGAATATTTTTCCTATGTCGTGGGTTGTCTATTTGCTCTGTTCCTTATTTCTTCAGTTGTGCAGAAGCTTTTAATTCAAATCAAGTCTTATTGATTTTGTTGTTGCTGAGAACACATCGGGTTCTTTGTCATAAATTAGTGTATGTAAAAAATCTCATCTTTGAGATAAGATATGTAGAAGAGTTTTTCCTACATTTTCTCTAGAATTTTCATAGTTTTATGCCTTATATTTGTCTTTTATCATCTTTAATTAATTTTTATGAGGAGTGAGAAATATAGATCCTGTTTCATTTTTCTGCATGTGGTTCTCCAATTTTTCCAGCACCATTTGCTGAATGGGGCTTCTTTTCCCCAGTGTATATGATTGTCTGCTGGGTCAAAGATTTGTTAGCTGTATGTGGATGGTTTCATATCTGGGTTCTTGGTTCTGTTCATTGGTTTATGTCTCTATTTTTGTGCCAATATCATGCTGTCCTGATTCCAACCGCCTTGTAGTATACTTTGAAGTCTGGTAATGTGATGCTTCCATATTTGTTCTCTTTGCTTAAGATTCCTTTGGCTGTTTGGCCTCTTTTCTGGCTCTAAATGGAGTGCAGATATATTTTTTTCTGAATCAGTGAAATATGATGTTGGTATTTTGGTGGGATTTCACTGAATCCGTAGACCACTTTGGATAGTGTGCATGGACATTTTTACAATGCTGATTCTACTGATCCACAAGCACGGGGTGGTTTTCCATTTGTGTGTTGTGCCACCTGTGATCCCTTTCCTCGGTGCTCCAGAGTTCTCTTGTAGAGCTTTTCACCTCTTTGGTTAAGTTTATTCCTAAGTATTTTCCCTTCTCTGCAGCTATTGTGAATGGGATTGAGTCTCTGATTTAACTCTAAGCTTGTCTGTTGTTGCTGTAAAGGAACACTACCAGTTTATGTACAATGATTTTCTATCCTGAGACTATGCTGAATGTATTTATCAATTCCAAGAGTCTCTTGGTGGAGTCTTTTGGGTGTTCTAGATGTAAGATCGTATTTCCTTTTCAAGTGCTGAATCTCATATATTTCCACGCCCAGCACAGTCTACCCCCTAAGCACTTGTCCAATTTCATCCGTCTTCACTGCATCCACCACACCCTCCACTGCAGTCTCCACTGCACACACCCTCTCTAACTTATGCTACCCATGTTTCTTCCTCCTGTTTTATTCCACAGGCCCCATCTCCATTCTTTAAAATATAACAAGAGATATCTTTCTATATTCTAAATCTGACACTTCATTAGCTCCTTACTACCACAAAATACTGTTCATATGCTTTAATGAGGCTCATAAAGTGGTTAATGACCTGCCCTAGTTTACCTCTGTTCTGTCTCTAATTCTCACTATTCTTTTTTCATGTGTGCTGAAGTTATGTTGAAATAATTCTAGTGTCCTAAGTGAACAACAGTAATAATTTTAGCAAACATCTTTGTAATATATATATATTTTTGCAGTTTTTGACCCGGGCTGGGTTTGAACTTGCCACCTCTGGCATATGGGGCCAGCACCTTACTCCTTTGAGCCACAGGCGCCGCCCTATGGATCATTTACTTTTGTCTAGGAACTGCACGAAACACACACAAGTGGTGCAAATCTCCAACACAAAACTGGGTGAACTTACAAAACTCACCACAGCAGAACTCAAATCCTGGTCTTCTGACAATGAAAGGGATAACTGAATCCCATGTATTCCATTGACTCTGTACCTTACATGTCTTCATCTACCTAGAAATCTCCACCCCTTTCCATCCATCCTTAACTCTCATTTTGTTCTTTTTTTTTGAGACAGAGCCTCAATCTGTCACCCTGGATAGAGTGCTGTGCCATCACAGCTCACAGCAACCTCCAATTCCTGGGCTCAAGCAAGTCTCTTGCCTCCGCCGCCCAATTAGCTGGGACTACAGGTGCCCGCCACAACGCCCGGCCATTTTTTGGTTACAGCTGTCATTGTTGTTTGGTGGACCCAGGCTGGATTCGAACCTGCCAGCTCAGGTGTACGTGGCTGGTGCCTTAGCCCATTGAGCCACAGGTGCCGAGCCTCTCGTTTTGTTCAACTTAGACATTGATTTCATGAATAGCCTTCCGTAATAATCCCCCCCACAAATAATCATGTAAATCTCCACCCTACATGATTTGAGGCGGACTCTATATTTATTATACATTCATTGTATGTGCATATATATATATATATATATATATATATATATATAGTATAAATATATTTGAATTATATGTGTACATATATGTGTGTGCCTATGAATGTGGAACAGAAACATTAAATATTAATAAAAGTTTCTAAACTGCTTACTATTGAAACTTCACCCTGATTTAACATTGTTGATATAAATTATTCTATTTCAATATTCTTTAATGAAAATATATTATTAATCAATATTTCCTTGAAAGCTAGTCAAGAAGTCTTTATTCATACATATTGCTTTGTAGATAAGAGGAGGGAAAAACAATCAGCCAGCTGCAAATCAGACCTCTACTGGGATATTTTAGAACATATTTTTGTCCACATTGTTAATTGGAAATTAGCCCATATAATAAAAAATTTGACAAATTGATACTCATATAAATTTGTGCTATTTTATTAGATAGCCATGTGGTACAAATGAACTTCTAAATTCCCTCTCTCTCCACAGTTTTTGGGTAGTATTTTCTAACATGTAAGAATCACAAAACTTTGCATTTTTCAAGTAAAGTTTTGCTACTTAATATCAATAGGAGCAATATAATTATAAAACAAATATCATTCACTGACAGTATCCTCCCACTTCTTAAATATTAATCACATAATATTTAAGGTAAAATAATTGTTTTATGAAAACTATGACATGATATTATTTCTTTAATTTTCAATAGTAACAACATTTCATAAAAATTTAAATTAGATTAATGGATGCATAGCACACAAAAGACTAAGCTGAATAGCTAAAGATACTTAAAAAATACATATTACACAAAGAACAGAGACAGCGATTATGATTTAACTTGCCTGGAAGTTTGAATGTGGGTGCTAAAACTTAAGTTTAGTCATTAAAATATAAAAATAGGGTGTCTTAAATTTTAAAAATAAGTACAACTAGAATAACCAAATAAAAGCTATGAAGGGATAAAATGAAGATGCTAAAATCACAACAAATAGAAATTAATGAATAATATGCTAGAAATATGTCAAATATACATTAATCACAATAAGTAACTTGACAGTAAGATACAGATATTTGTTTTTCAAATAATCTGATGATCCACTTTGTATAAGATATATACATAAAATATTAATATATTCATGTAAAGTTTTTGAATAAAAAAATGATGTATAAGGAACGTGATTTTTAAACCTGAATAGCATTATATAAGTACTATTAAATAAGGAAAAAATAAGGCAAAAGAACTGATAGTGATAAAGTGTGTCTTACTTGATAATAAAAAATAATTTTCAGAAAAACAATGAAGACTTATATGCCAGGTGGTGATCTTTAATCACTTTGCATATATTAATTAATCCTAAAATCATCCCTAGGCTTTGGGTACTGTTAATGTTCTCATTTTCTAGATAAGCTAAAGGACTTATCTAGAAAATGAGAACATTATCTAGCTTTCTAGCTAACATCTAGCTATCTAGCTATCTAGCTCTCTAGCTTTCTAGATAAGCTAAAGGACAGAAAGACTACGATACCACACTTTTTATGATGGCACTCACTGTATATTGATACTATATAGGTTAGCTCTTTTCTCTCTCTGCCCCTCTCTTCCCCATATCTATCAACCTCTCTCTCCTCTCCCCCCTTCTCTCTCTCTCCCCTCCTCCTTAATGCTGCTCTGCAGCATCCCCCTCCAATAAAGACCTTTCGTACAAAAAAAAAATACTATATAGTTTAACTTATGCACCCACTATCAAATGAATAGATGTACAACTTTAATGAAATTGAATAAGACTCAAAACTCTAATAAAATACTTAAGGTAAGGGCAGTTTATAGGGAATGTTTACCAATTACTTATGAAAAAGAAAACTCACATAAATAACTCAACACCTTAGAAAACAAAAAAGATGGTCAGTTCCACACCACTCGTCTATTCCAGGTGGCAAGTACGATGTTAACAGTAAAAATGATTAACAACATAGGAGAAAGGACATTTTAGTTAATCTCCTGTATAAGAGTATAAACCTTATTTATAAACATATTTAGAAATCTAAAATAAGATATTAATAAGCAAAACACAAAACTAAAAACATCATTTCTGATTGTATCTATGACAAAGAAATAGGTGATAATTGACGTTTGGAAACAGTATTGTAATTAACAGTACTAAAATAAGAAAGCAAAACAACACACAAATATAGATCACAAATTAAAGAAAAATAGAAAATGACATGCCTATTGATAGTTATGAAAAAGAAATCCTTTCCAAAATATAAATATAACTTTCTTACTGTGACTGAAGGTATCCATCACCAAAAACATACAGCGGGCTTCACCCTGAATGGAGAAATCTTAAAAGCTTTCAGACACCATTTGGTTGCACTTTTTAAACAATGAAATACCACAATAAAAATATGTATGAAATACAACCCATGGAAAAGAAGAAATCAATCTAATGCATCATTTAAAGTTTACATCATAAGAAAGTAAACATTATCTATAGAATTATCTATAGAAATGTATTTTAGAAATAAGAAATTTCACTAAACTTGCTATATGCAAGTTTAATATTGTAAGTCAGTAATGTGGTCATTTCACCACTATTCATTTAGAAGAAAATAATAATAAAAAAATCCAATTACAAAACCAACAACATCCATAAGAAATTCAGGGGAAAACTAAAGAAAATAAATTCAAAACTGTTAAGGAGAAAATCAGATTATTTTCTTAAAGATCTTGAAGAAAAACCAAGGTAACTGGGGAAAAAAGTCTATTATCATGGATAAAAATGTTCACTGTTGTAGAGAAACAATTCCTACCCCATATTAAATATTTTTTAAATGTAATGCAATGTGTCAAAGGCTGTATTATGGAATTTGGCTTACTAATGCTAAGGTTCATGTTGAATAATGAATGGTCAAAAATGATAAAAGAATCTGGAAGAAGGTGGAAGACTTGCCCTGTTCAATATAAAATTTCTTTCAAAGCTATAGCAATCATAATAAATTGTTGAATGCCTACTTTCAAAATCTGCTCTAAATAATTTATGTGTACTATTTTTTATCCCCAGAAGAACTTATCGAGTAACTATTGTGATTATTTTATCAATACAGATGCTGACACAAAGAAACATCACATAAACTATCCATCATCACCTAGCTCCTAGACAGAGGCATGGTTTGAATTCAGGGACTCTAACATAGCTTTTGTTCCTAGCCATTTAATTCAGGAAATCTAACATAGCTTTTGTTCAAATGCTGTTCCATCAGGTTAGGAGCAGACATGATAAGCATTGGAACATAAGAGGGAGACAGAAATTAGGCGCACCCTACACAAATCAGCTTGGTTTGTGAGAACACTGACATTTCAAATCAGCACTAAAATACTTGTCCATTCAATAAACTTTCCATTTAAGGTAAAATTAATGAAATAAAAAAATCAAATGAAATTTTGCATAAGGATAGAATTAATTTATGGCTCTGTGCTTGTCAACATAGATTCCTAGAGGTCTGGTAATGACCCTCGCCCAAGATGAGGTTAGCTGGCGATTTACACTATACCGTTTAAATGTGAAACTCCCCTGCAAGCACAACACCTTAAGTTGTCTACAATTTTTGGAGCTATGCAGCATGATGGTTTGTCTCCGGGTCAATGGATCACACAGCTTTGCTAAGAACCATGCACGTATCTCGGTTAGCTCATCATCTGAAGAAAAATATGTCTTGTGATCCAAGAAACAGCCCTGGGAAAGGCACCTGACGTTTATCAATCTGTTTTCCTGTGCTTTCCTCCCCTTTTATTGCATCCGATATTTTAATTAAAGCTTTACATGAATATTATACACCGTGGAATCTTTAAAGTACTTAACATCAGACAATCAGAGCAAATCTTTACTTGATATCACACAAAATATAGATTCTTAGTATTAAAGTCATAAAAATAAAAATCAAAGATGTAAAGACTCTAGAAAATATATGGGATGCTATTCTATTCTCTCAGAGTAAATATATGGTAACTGACCACAAAATTCACAAACTATTAAAACAGATCAAATTAACTACCTGAAAGTTTTGAAATCTGTAAGTTGTAATACAGAAATGTAAAGGCCACAAGCCTGAAAAAAGATAGTTATAATATATCCAAAATTATTAACATCACAATAATAATAAATATTTCTTAGAAAAGGAAGGCCTGAATGATAACAACTATGACAACCAGATTTTTAATTACCAGTGCTTGCTGGTAATTAAAAATATCAAATAAAATTATGAGATACAATTTTAGATCCTTTTCATTACATGTCATTTTTGATCTTTTTGACTGGCAAAAATCAGAAGGTCTCACAAAACCAAATATCAACAAAGACATTGGGAAAAAACCCTAATACAGTGGTTCTCAACCTTCCTAATGCCGCGGCCCTTTAATACAATTCCTGTGGGTCGCGACCCACAGGTTGAGAATCACTGCTCTAATACATTTCTCATTAGAGCAAAATTTGACATAACTGCTTTGGCAACATGGAGTAAATTTGAAGACACATTATAATACCAAACAAATTCACTTCTAAGGATAGGGCATTAAGAAATAACTTTAAATGTGCACACACAGTCAAGAACATGTGTATTCAATTATTTCCTTACAGAAAATTAGAAGTTTTAGTATCACTATTCACTCAATAAAGTATTATACTGTAGTTTAATGAATGAACTGCATATCATAAAGCATGAATGACTCTAACAATATTTATGTGGAATAAAAAAGTAATGTTCCAAAGGATACATGTGGTTTTCATACCATTTCTGTTAATATTATTTTTTTTAAATCTATGATTTTGTGATACAAAAACATGTAACAAATGCATCAAGACATAGATTTTAAAGACAGTATTTTCCTCAGTGATGTTCTATCAAATACCATGTTGCACATTGCAATGAACTCTGATAAAGTTGTTTAGCATAATTAGAGTTATGGATTAGATGTTCAATTCTAGTGTTATTGGATAGTGAAGATATACGGGTGTAGTAATTTAATACAGACACCCACTAGGACCGTAGCACAGATTATCACAGGAACATAATTATTTTCACGGAAAGGAATCAGTTATTTTCAAATAATTGGAAATCTACCTAGGCTTGACTTCTAACTAATCGTACAAGCAATCATTCCTAGGGTGCTTACTATGGCTGATTATTTTTCTACCTGCTTTATAAAAATTAACTCCCTTAATACTCAGAGAAAAACCTACGAGGCATATGAGCAATACAAAGGAGGAAACAGAACTGGACAGGTTAGGAAATTGATACGATTCCTCGCATATTGAGTGATTGGACTGATTTTCAAATCCAGGCAGTCTAGGGTTTGCTGTTAACCATCCGTTCTTCTGAATATTAATGTCCCTACAACACTAGTTGACTTTTAGCTTCCACTGGAATCTCTGGTCATTCAATCCTTCTCAAATTACTCAGCATTTGTAAATCAGCATATGAAGACCAATCCTCTCAAAAGAAATCTATCTGCTGGAAGACTTGGATTTTCTAAGATTTATTATGTATGGTTGGTTATCACAATTACCACCTTCTTTTGTTAATCTGTTCTCTTGTTCTGCTATGAGTTTATAATCATTTGTTTTATCTCATTCTGAATGTGGCCCTGTTTCCACAATGAGCCTCGGCCAATATTCCCATTTATTTCTGCTGCCAATAATGAAGAGTTAAAAAGATGCTATTTACACATGTTATTATTTAGAATGTAAATAGTTAGCCACAGCTGCTGCAATTATCCCAATTGTAAGAGGAATAAGGTGGGGGTATGAGAGCACAAATACATCCATCAATTCTCTAGGCATTCAGAATAAAATATAAAGAAGAAAAAAACAAGAAGATATAATGTGCTTCCAGGGCACTGTACTTCAAATTGAATAAAGCTATAAAATCCTAGCACCAACTAACATATAGAATGAATGCAATTATACAAGCTTGGAAAAACTAATTTAAAAGCTTGTAAATGCTTAAGATGTTTTTGAAATGTTCCATATATTTCAACCATTTTAACAGTTGGCAAATTGAAGAACAATAAAGCATGAGGATATAAAATAATATTTAGTTTCCAAAAAAACTTTATATTCATTTTTATTTATTTTGTATTTATTTTTTAATTAATTAATTACTTTTTTTTTGAGATAGAGTCACACTCTGTCCCCCTGGGTATAGTCCCATGGTGTCATAGCTCACAGTAACCTCAAACTCTTGGGCTCAAGTGATCCTTCTGTATCACGCTCCCAAGTAGCTGGGACTACAGGTGCCCAGAACAACGCCCTCTTAGTTTCTCTATTTTTAGAGACAGGGACTCTCTTTTTCCGCAGGCTGTTCTCCAACTCCTGAGCTCAAGCAATCCACCCACCTTGGTCTCCTAGAGTGTTAGGATTACAGGTGTGAGCCTCTACGCCCAGCCTTATAAGCATTTTCAATTTTAAAAAATGTAGTTATTATGGGTACACAATAATTGTATATTTATGGGATACATGTGAGGTTTTGGTAGTGGCATACAATGTGAATTAATCACATCAGGGTAACTGGGATAAGCATAGTTTCCACCAGGAATCATTTCTTGATCTTAGGAACATTCCAATTCTACTCTTACGGCTATTTTAAAGTATACCTTAACTTATTGTTGATTACAGCAATCTTGTGCTATCAAATGTTGTTCATTCTAACTAACTATATTTTATACCATTAACTGTCCCCCGTTCTAGTCCCCCATCCTGACTGTCCTTCCCAGCCTCTGGGAACATCATTCTACTTTGTCTCCATGAGACCAGTTGTTTTTAATATCTAGTTCCCACATATATGGGAGAACACGTGAGACTGTCTCTTTGTGTCTGGCTTATTTCATTTAACAAAATGTTCTCCAGTTCCATCCATGTTGTTGCAAATGCAGGATTTCATTTTTTAGGGCTATATAGTATCTGTTTTGTGTAACACAATTTGTTATCCCTTCATCTGTTGATGGACACCAACGTTGATCCCAAATCTTGGCTGTTGTGAGCAGTGCTGCAATAAATGTGGGAATGAAGACCTTTTTTTTTTTTTAATAATTTTATTAAATCATAATTGTGTACATTGGTGCAATCATGAATTCGCCTCTTTTAGATATATACCTACTAGGGGAATTGCCAGGTCTCATGTTAGCTTTATTTTGAATTTTTTTAGGAACCTCCACAATATTATCCAGAGTGGTGATACTATTTTACATTCCCACCGACAGGTATGAGGTTTCCCCTTTCTCCACATCCTTGCCAGTATTTGTTATTGCCTATTTGATAAAAGCCATTTTAACTGGGTGAGATGGTATCTCATTGTAGTTTAGATTTGCACTTCTCCAATGGCCAATGATGTTGAGCAGCTTATGTCTACTATTGAGAAATGTCTACTCAGATACTTTGTCCATTTTTCAATCAGATTTTTTTCCTATTCAGTAGTTGAAGCTCCTTGTATTTATGTTCTATATATTAATCCTTTGCCAGATGAGTAGATTGCATATTCTTCCTCCCATTTTGTGAGCTGTCTCTTCCCTTTGTTAACTGTTTCCTTTGCTGTGCAGAGACACTTTTCTATCTCTCTTTTTTTTCTTTCTACTTGCCAGCGCTTTGGGGATGTTACTCAAGAAGTCCTTGTCCAGACCAATGTTCTGAAGTATGTACTAAAAGTTTTCTTTAAGTCCTTTCCTAGTTTCAGGTCTAGGATTTAAGTCTTTAATCTATGTTGGCTTGAATTTTGTATAAGGTGAGGGATGAGGGTTTCAGTCTTCTGCACATTAACATCTAGTTTACCTGGCACCATTTAAAGACACCACCTTTTCTCCACTGTATGATTTTGCTACTTTTGCAAAGACATTTCACTAGAGATGTGTGGATTTATTTCTGAGTTCTCTATCTTGTCCCTTAATCCATGAGTCTGCTTTATGCCAGTACTATGTGCTTTGGTTAAAATACAGTTCTGTAGTATTATTTGAAGTCAGGTAATGTGATTTCTCCAGTTTTGTTCTTTTTTTGCTAAGGATAGCTTTGGCTATTCTTTTTGTTGTTTTTGTTTTGTTTTGTTTTGGTTCCTTATACATTTTCGAATATTTTTTTCTATTTCTGTGAAGAATGTCATTGGTATTTTCATGGAAATCACAATTAAATCTGTAGATTGTTTAAATCTATAGATTGCTTAGGATAAGTCTATGTTATTACTTTGAGGAATTTCCAGTTTTGTTTATAGGTTGTACTAATTTGCAGTCTCACCAACAGTATATAAATAATCTTTTTCTCTGCATCCGTACCAGCATCTATTGTTTTTTGACTTTTAAGTAATGGGCAATCTGAAGGGAGACTGTTTTATACCATTTTCCTTTGATAATTGTGATTGGCTGATTTGTGTTCCTTTGATAATTGTGACTGGCTGATTCGGGTTCCTTTGATAATTGTGATTGGCTGATTTGGGTTTTAGATTTCTTCCTGGTTCACCCTTGCTAGGTGGTATGTGTCTAGGGATTTATCGATTTCTTCCAGGTTTTCCAATTTATTGCCATGTAGTTGCCCATGATAGTCTAAAGAGGTTTTTTGAATTTCTGTAGTATCAGCTGTAATGTCTTCTTTTCATCTCTGATTGCATTTATTTGGGTTTTCTTTCTTTTTTTCTTAGTCTGGATAAGTGTTTGCCTTTTTATCTTTTCAAAAACAACCCCACTGTTCATTTCATTGGTATTTTGTGTTGTTTGGCTTCAATTTCACATATTTCAACTTTGATCCATATTATTTTTTCTTTTAAGAATTTTGAATTTAGCTTGTTCCAGCAACTATTATATTAGCATCTCTCTCTCTTTAGCTCTGATAATATCTGTTATATATACATGTATGTTTGTGTGTGTGCCTATATATACATATATATATAGTGTGTGTTCCAGCTTATGTTTAAGCACATATATGCATATGTATTTAAAATTGTCATATCTTCTTGCTGAAAGGACCTCTTTATAAAATTATTTTCTTTTCCTCTTTTTAAAGTTTTCATCTTCAAATCTATTTTATGTGATAAAAGTAAGCTACTCCTGTCCTTTTTTTGGTTTCATTTGCAGGGAATATCTTTTTCCATCCTTTTATGTTCAGTCTCTGTGTGTGTTCACAGGGGAAGTGGGTTTCTTATAGACAACGCATAGTTGCGTCTTGTTTTTTAATCTAGTCACCCACTCTGTCTGTTGATTTGAGAGTTTAGTTCATTCGTATTCAATGCGGTGATCGCCAGGTGAGGACTTAACCCTGCCATGCTGTCATTTGCTTTCTGGTTCCTCCGTGGCACTCTCCTTCTTTCTCCCTTCCTGTCATCCTTTGTTGAAAGTTATCTTCTCTGGCAGCATGTTTTAATTTCTTTCATTTTATTTTCTGTGTATGTTTTGGAAGTTTTTGGATTTGAGGTTACCATGAGGCTTGTGAAAATATAATCAATTACGTGTCCATTAAACTTATAACAACTTAATTCTGCTTATAAACAAAAAATTAAACAGGCAAAGGAAATTATAATTAAAACCTTCTATATTTAACTCCATTACCCTGACGTTTTATTGTTTCTACTTTTATCTTTTTATACATTTTATCTCTCAAAAAGTTGTTGTAGTTACTATTCTTGACAGGTTTATCTTTTAATCTTCCTACTCAAGATATAAATGGTTTCACCACAATGACAACCATAAAGTATGCTTTATTTTGAACTTACTGTTACTGGTGGGATGTTTGCCCTCAGATAATTTCTTATTGCTCATTAACATCTTCATTCATGTCAGTAAACTCTTTTTAGAATTTCTTGTATGACAGAAAGCTTCTGTTTGATTGGGAAAGTCTTTATCTCTCCTTTATGTTTAAAGGATATTTTTGCAGAATATAATATTCTAGAATTAAGGAGTTTTTCCTTCTGCACTCTGAATCTGTATTGCCACTCTCTTCTGGTCAGTAATATTTGTGCTGAGAAGTTCTGCAATCACACTTCTCAAACTCCTTTATACATTATTTTTTCTTTTTTATTTCTTCCCTTGGGAACTTTTCTTTACCTGTAACCTCTGAGATTTTGCTTATTAAATGCCTTGAGGTAGTCTTGTAAGTGTTACATTTGCTTGGTGGTCTGTGCCTTTCTTGTACTTAAATATGTTCTTTAGGTTTGGAAAGTTCTCTGTTATTATTTCATTGAATAAACTCTTTAGCTCAGTATCTTTCTCTTCCTTCTCTTTAAGGCTGATACTGCTTAGATTTGCCCTTACTGCTTAGATTTGCCCTTCTGGAGCTATTTTCTATACCTTTTATGCATGCCTCATTCTTTTTTATTCTTTTTTCCCTTTTGACTATGTATTTTCAAGTACCTTATCTTCAAACTTATTAATTCCTTTTTCTGCTCAATTAATTCTTGAGAGACTCTGATGCATTTCTCAGTTTGTTACTTGAATTTTTCAGCTCCAGAATTTCTGCTTGCTTTTATTGTTATTATTATCACTTCAATCTCTTTGTTAAAATTTTGCTGATAGAATTCTGACTTCCTTTTTGTGTTGTCTTGAAGATTACTGAGCTTCTACAGGAAAAAAAAAAATTGAACTCTTTGTCAGAAAGGTCAAATACTTCCATCACTCCAGGACTGATCACTGGTACCACCTTTAGTTTGTTACATAGGGTCAAGTTTTCCTGGATATTCTTGATACTTGTGAATAGTTGCCAGTGTCTAGGCATTGAAGAGTTAGCCATTTCTTTTAATTTTCATAGTCTGGGTTTGTTTTAACTTGTTCTTCTTGAGAAGTTCTGCCAGACATTCAAAGGAAATTAAGCATTATAGTTCAAGTCTTTTGTGGTCACTATAGCCATATCAGACCTGGGGTTGTCCAAAGCCCAGCCGGTAATGCTGTGACTCTTACAGAGTTGTAGAGATACCATCTTGGGGGGCTTCTGTCAGATAGAGAAGAATTGTCTGGATTACCAAGCTTATTTTCCCCACTCTCTCTGCTCATTCTGTGCAGGGACATTGGAGTTGGGGAGGGAGTGATGTGGGCACTCCCTCATGGGCACTGCAGCTAGGACTGTTCCAGGTCAAACCTGAAGACAGTGGTGACTGTGATATTTACTGGCTGCTCTGATATTTACTCAAAGCTCAAGCACCAGTTCATCAGCAGATAATGAATCTTGCCAGGACTGGGTCTTTTCTCTGGGGGTAGAATGTTTCCTTCTGCTGTAGGATGGGTCTGGAAATGCCATCCAGGAACTAAGGCCTAAAATAAGGTGCTTCAAGAATCTTCTTGGTGCTTTATTTTATTACTATGGTTGAGCTGGTACCTATGTTGCAAAACAATGTCCTTTGAACTCTTCCCTTTGCTTTCTCTGAGTGGAAGGAGATTCTCCCTGAGCCACAATGCCTATAGCTTGGGAGGGGTGACGCAGGCACTTGTTTACCCCTGATGCTGGTTTCTCACTGGGTCACGTGCACAAGTCCACTGACTCTGGGCCAGCAGAGCAAGAGGAATTTCCCAAGGACTGCAGTCTTTGTGGCTTGACTTCATTACTAATTTATTTTAGACTCAAGGCCGCATTTTGTCAGCTACCAGTAAGGCTAGCTGGAACTTGGGTTTTGGGACTTAGAACTTCCCCCTGGCCAGGTTTGTCTTAATTCTCCCTCCATGGGAGCCAGAGGAATTCTCTCTGATGCTGGTTCCTCTGTGACAGGCTGGCCCCGAGTTCCAATACCACGTCCCACGTTCATTGCACTCCTTTACCCACCCCGGACACTTAAATTTTCCCTTCACTCAGTGTCGTGATATGGCACTGCCGGGGAAAGGTTGGCACAGGTAATGCAAGATGGCCTTTTCTGTCCTCCTCCCTGTCTCTTTCCTTAATAGACTTTAAATACAGGTGGTTTTTGGTTCTTCTGAAGGTACTTCCTCGATTAGATAATTGTTGAATTTGATTTCATGTGGGGGGAAAACTACTGGGGGTCTCTATTCAGCCATCCTGCTCTACTCTCTCCTCTTATATACATTTTTATCAAATAACCTAGAATTGCACTGAACTACCACTTTCAAATATTAGTTGAATTAAATTTATTACTAAATATGTTTTCTTCAACTTAATGTTTATGAGATAAATCCATGTTAGTATGTGATTCTAGTGCATTCATTTTTTACTGTGCGTAATATTCAGTTTGATTAATATACGACAATTTATACATCCGTTCTGCTGGTAATAAATTTGCTAGGTATTTAACTTTAAAAAATTTCAAACTTTTTTGGTTGTTATGGAGCCAAATAATCTTTAACATATATTCTTGTGAGGACATAAAATAAAGATACCATTAAATGCAGTTTTAAAACAACAAAACAACAGTATATTGGAAATAGTACATACATATAGTAAAATTACAAATAAATATAATGGAAGTAAAGCCACCAGTGTCAGGATAGTAATTATCCCTAGGAAAAGAGGATCCACAGGGGATTTTAACTATATTTGCCATGTTCTATTCCTTTCTATGGTTTTCAGATTCCCAAATGCTCTACCAAAGTACAAAATATTAAATTAAAAATAATCTAATAAGAAAAGTATTTCCTCTTTTTTTTATTTTTTCAAATTAATATGAGGGCACAATTTTTGGATTACATTGTTCTCACTTCTAAGGTAAAGTTTCATTTGTAGAAGAGCCCCTGACTCGGGGGGTGTCTCACAAGGTGCAAATTAGGTGAGATCCCTTCTCATGCCCTCCGTCCTTCTGCCTAACATCTCCCCCCCCATTTCCCTCTACCCCTGAACTGGACTATATTAGTGTTTTATTGTTCTTATGAGCATGTAATTGTTTATATATTGATTTCATATTAGTATAGAGTACTTTTTTTTTGCAGTTTTTGGCTGGGGCTGGGTTTGAACCTGCCACCTCTGGCATATGGGGCTGGCACCCTACTCCTTTGGGCCACAGGCACCGCAATTTTTCCATTCTTGCAATACTTTTTATTTTCTTATGAGATATTTTGTAAAAATGACTCAGGAAATTATTGTTTTGTGGTTTGTTTGTTAAAGTCATCGGTTGCATGTCACTATTTGTGGTCAGAGCCCCTGATGAAGGTCTCTTTCTGATGCTCCCATCTTTGTGTGAGCTTTTCCACTGAGTGTGGGCTGGACTCATTGACCCACTTCTCATAAACAGAATACAGCAGACGTGGTAAGATTTCATGTCCAAGTTTATATTACAAAGACAATGCGCCTTTCCTCTTGGTTGCACGGTTTTGCGTTCTTGCTTCTCTGAGGGAAGCTAGTTACCATGTGATGAGCTGCCAGGTGGGAAGGATCTCTGTCTCCAGGGAACAGGCAGCAAAGACAGGAGGCCTGCCAAGAACCAGGTTCAGAAGTGAAGTCGAGTTCTGAGCAGACCGCAGTCCTGGCTGACAGCTTGATGACAGCCTATGTACACCTAAACACAAGACCTGGCTGAGCCAGGATGGAATTCTGACATACTGTAAACCCTGAGATAAATGTTTATTATTTTGAGCTGTTTTATGTTTTGGTGTAATTTATTATGCAGTAATGAATAGCCAAGGCTCCTTTTTATGGAAAAGAATTAGATGATGAAATGTAAAAAATATTTCTAGCGGTAAAATTAAAAAGAATAAAGACGAAAATATGTTGACATATTCAACAAGATTAGATGAGATTCTTTGCCGACAGGACAGAGCAGGCAGACCAATCAATCCTCACATATCCTCTCCAAAAGGCAAGGGATACACCACCATTCTGGAAACTGACCTGGGACATCCACTGAACCGAATGTTCTGTGAATATCTGTTCACAAAAACTTGCAGAACTTCAGGGAACAGCCTCACAGATCAGTGCTGCTTATGCTTGTGGCTACTTCCCCTCCACCCCACCAGGCTCCATCTGCGCAGTAGTCTAAGCAGGCCTTAGGAAGAAGAAGCTTGGCTGTTGCTATCAGAGGTAGTTCCCCAATTTGAAGTGTTTTCAGTGAAGATAAACAAGACGGCCAACAGCTGAGTTTGCAGCCCTGATCTCCCTCGTGGTCTTCCTGGGACACAAATTCTCTCTCTCTCTGCCTCTCATTCAGACACTCACATTTACACATACTTACACAGTAATGAATTACCAGCGCTGCTACTGCTATTCCCCATGAGAAAGGAATGGTGTGGAACTATCACGTTGCTCCTTTGTGAAAAGGTTCTTCCCACAGCAACTTGAGAACACAACTCAGGATTATTGCCCCAGAGCCATGAACACAGCTGATTTCACCACTCCTCTTTAAGACTCAGTAGAATCACAAGATAAAGGTGAAAAATACTATTTCTGGCAATCACAGCTGCTGATATTGACTCAGCTGTCATTGTTCTTCCCTGTATAACATGGAGATCCTCTGAATCCATCCACTTTCCTCCTCCCCAGCTCTTGGGAAAAATTCTGTCATTGACGTGGATGACTGGAACATGCCTGTGCCCTGAGCCTAACAAGCATCATTTAATTGTCATCCCAGAGTTGTTTCCCAAGTCATCCTGAATATCGCTTTATATGTAAATCTTTCACGTAAGAGACTGAGCTCAGGTGCATGATTTGTGAACAGTACACACTCAAAGACGCATTTAGCCACTCTGTCAGGCAGGACTTGGTATGTCTGAAATCACGTTTGGAGGTTTCCCTCACGAATACGGTATAATTAACACCTGAAAGGCACCTGTGTATGGCAATAAAAAGAAATAATGAGGCTGTGTTCCAACACCCTGGTGAAATGTCGCTCTCTCCATTACTTCTCCAGACTCCGTCTGCCAAGCCCCGTCATTTCTCCCTTTCATCTGTCACTTGCGCTGCGGGGCCGTGGTAACATCTTACAGAAGCGCTCGGAATTCTGGCTTTCGCATTTACTAAATAAAACGCCCATGATAAATTCAAATCAGCTTGATCCATCACTGCTCCCAAAATGAGGGTGGATTTAACTCCGGGCAAACTGAATACATGGGATCTTCCCTTTCTTTCCATGAAGTGTCTGGTAACGACCCCTTTCATCTAAGAGTTGGAACCTAATGACCCTTTGCAAAAGTTCTGGGGTAAAATACCATGAATATGTAACGAACTAATCTCCCTGACGGCAATATACGTGGCCTCCCATGACAGTGAGCCAGATTAAAGTCAATTTTGTGGGTGGAAGAGCCTGTTTGTCCCTTTGGCTGAAATATTAGAAAGATGGAACATGTTCTTATTAAGGTATCTGTTTTCAAGGCCTCTGTCCTTTCGATTTTTTTCTTATAATCTCTGGTAGAAATATATAAACATCAGCAAATTCAATAAGTTGCTTCCCAGATTGACTTGTCTATAAGGTCGATGTACCCAGAAATGACATAATCCTTACAATACTATCTGCAGCTATGTATAAAATAACAACAACGACCTGACAAAAAGGGCACCTCTCCAAGGTCGCCGTGTCTGTATGACTTTTGGTGACATCTGCTCTATAATGCTCAGAATGTCACGCTTGCATATAAACTACTGAGTATTTTCTTTCCTTTCCCCATTTAATAAGATGAATTTTATCCACAGAAATATTTCCAGCAAAAGAAAAAAATGTGGTTCAGTATAGAACAATCTAAGTCATTTTCTTTCCATGTCCACAGCTGAGTAAGCGAGGGCTGGCTGGGTAATACAGCGGAAAACCCGGTGCTGGGGACTAGCATGTGCCCTGGACTTTCCTCTCTTACGACGCTGCCGTGCCAGGGACAATCGAGAGGGGTTAGTGGACATCTGTCCTCTCTGTGAGCTTGGCTGTTCAGGAGGCTTGGTCACACACACAAGGCTTAAACACACGTCAGGTTGAGACTTGCACTACAAGCTAGTACGACAGATGTAGGGAAGGTGGACAATTTTTCAAATGAAATGTTAAAAATATATATATATAAGTTTAAAGAGTACTTGCAGCATCTAGATTCAGCTGCTATAACGTGTACATGTATACTGACATAGAGACACACATCTCTGTGTGTGCTGGGGGTGTATTTTCCCCCTTGGGACTAATTTCATGCACATTAGCACTTACAACATGAGAATCCTACAAACCTACCACAAAATCCTTACTTATCCTTCTTTTATACATCTGTATTTTTTACAGAACCAATAAAGTAAATAAAATAAACAGGTCTCATTTATATTATTTCAAGAATGCAAAAAATGACTTCCTACATGAAATAACTACCTTTTTAATATATGTATAGATTCATACATATATATGTTTACAAATATGTGCACACATGTACAGACATATAAAATTCTATAATTTCTAATTAATTAAAAATTAATTTCTAATTAATTAAAAGTTCTAATTAATAAATATTATTACCAATTAACATACTAACTCTTTTTAGAAAAAGTTATATTAGGGCAATCTTTATATTTTCAGCAAGGTTCAGTTGTCACATCTGCAGCTTAACCTGTTCCCGTGATTACGATGTCTATGTGTCTATCAAAGAGTTTCACCCAAAACTCTTTACTAGAAAATGACTCTGTGTTCATGAAAATAACAAAGCTGCCAAAGTAATAAGAACGTAAGCGCTTTCTAAATGTTCCCACTAATAATGGGTTGCTACTTATCTCTCATTGGCTGGTCAACCTTTGCAAGGAAGGGACACAGGCAGTTAAAGAGTAAACCTCCTGAGATGCTGCAGCCAAAAGAGGTTTGGTAATATCACACATCCATGTCGGCGTTCCTTCTCGAAGTCAAATCAGAGTAAATGATCCCACCCGATGTGATGAGCGCCTGACGAGTGAACACCAAGATGGAAACCCAGACGCTAACCAAGGGCTGCTCATGTGAACGAGAGGAACCTTTGCAGATAATGAGTAACTGACTGTTTGCACCTTGCTGAGCATATTGGAGGAAATAACCACCTTAGTCATGAAGTTAATGAGGCCTCTGCATTTAAAATCTGAACTGTGAGTATGTGCAGACATTGAGAACTCTCGGCAATTAGTAGTTAATAATGAGGGCAAGGCAACGACAACCCCAGAGCAGGTAAGAGGAAGACGAACCAAGAGAAATTTGTGACAGGCCAGAAGAAAAACAAGTGTTCTGCCAATTCTTTGAAAAGAGGTTGGGAAATTAATTATAGATGATCTTCAGAATACATTGTTTACTTTGTGACACAGAACTATATTAATGTAGTTACAGCCACAGATTGCACAAAATCATGGACTCAGTCACTCTAAATTAGCTAGAGAAGTCGGCCAGGGAGGCTTATGATCTCCAGCAATGACGTCTTCTAACCAGCCCCCTGCAAAAACTGGTGGACGGCCACCACCCTGGACGCACTTTCCCCTGGGCGCACCCGTCTCCGCGGGTTCAAAGGCAGATTATCTACACCGTTTTCATGTTAACTTTGCATTGAGGTCATCCAAAGCCTATCATCCTGCAGTTTAAAAGCCCAAAGTTCAGGAAATTTTTTGATTCTTACGTTATTTGGTGAAATTTATCTCAAGCCTTAACTCAAGTGTTTTCTTTCTCAGAAACCTCTCCTATTCCTCTCTGACAGAGACAGGTTTCAGTCATCTAACCTAATCCTGTTTATCCCTGTAATATCCAGAGCAGGAGCAAGAGCCGTCACAGCAGAGACGGGGTCAGCAGGAACAGCCACTGGCGTCCCTGGGCACTTAATGGAACGTGGTATAGTCACACTGTACGGCAGGCCCCACACCACTAGCAGCTATTTGAGTATCTGGAATCTTACCTGTTGCTCCACGGCTAGTTAGAGTGAAAATAGGAATTGGATCCATCTGGCCAAGAGCCCCCAGCTCTCAAACATGTGACTACATACTAATTCCACATTATTGCACATTTTTGCAGTGCCCTATGAGCTTTTAAGAATGTAGATTGTATCATCCTGTGTATATACATATATATATATATTTTTGTTGTTGTTGTTGTTTTTGTAGAGACAGAGTCTCACTTTATTGCCCTCAGTAGAGTGCTGTGTTGTCACAGCTCACAGCAACCTCCAGCTCTTGGGCTTAGGTGGTTCTCTTGCCTCAGCCTCCCGAGTAGCTGGGACTATAGGCGCCCACCACAACGCCCGGCTAAATCCTGTATATTTTTAATCTGTCAATGTGCAGATTAAAACAGAAGAGTTGTGATCCTCATGGTACCTACCATAGGAGACTGTATTAAATGAGGAAAAAAATGCATGCGCAGGGCTTAGAGCACTGGGTGTCCCATCCACGTGTGAGCAGACAGAAAGCTACTAGTAAGTGTGTGAGGAGTCAATGAGTGATAAAATGTTTCTAATCCTTACTTGGCTGGATTAAGTGAGGATGCCCTCGTCTGGATTGACAGCATACCTAGACCCCTGGGAATAACACTCCACTCCCTTCTCGTGGAGCTTTCTGGTGGCTTCTTCAGATAGATGCTGAAAATGGCATTTGTCACTTGTCATTTATTATTAAATTACTTTAAACACACTATAACAATGGGAGATAACAGTAAGAAAACAGGTTTCTAAATAGAGACCTTCAACTAATTTAGAGGATATTTATCAAAGGGTCATCATAATTAGACTCACCTAGATACGAGAGATGGCTCTGTAGCCTCTGAGACAAAAAGCAGAATACATTTTCTGTTGTCTTTTCAGGATAGGTCACTAAAAAATATCCTGCCTAGTACCATGTATCTCAAAGGGATGTAGAAAAGAATTGCCAGATATTTCACTTATTTTTATCTTAAAATTTGACTAATGTGTATATCCTAAATAGCAAAACTATATTCTGATAAAAGTGAAGATGTAGCTGAAAGTGATGTACAGTCACAGTAAAAATGCTTTTAAATATTTTGAGATTCAAACCTGATTTAAATACACAAAAACAGATTCAGAAGTGTCAGCATTGAGTTCATGCAGAAGAATGTGGGTCATTAATGTTCCATTTCTCCAGGTAAATCACTAATAAAGACTTTTTTTTCAAAAGTATTTTCAAAGAAGCTTCATTTTATATGGCTATACTTTGCATGGAAAAATTTAAGCATCAGTAGGTTTTGATGATGAATTTCTCTTGATTCACTCTGTATAAGATATTACTTTTTCTTTTTATTGCATCCAGGCTTAAAAGTTTTGGGGCCTATTCCAGAGACTTATATTGGGACTATTCCTTTGCATAAAAGAGAGCAGTAAAATGTGCTCATTCAAGCAGGTTAACTAGACCCTTGGGACCTCTCTAGGAAGCACAGTTTCCAGATAAGCAATTCGGTCTGAAAGAGTAAAGCAACCAGCTCATAGTAAACCAGAAACCTACAAAAATCCCATAGTACTGTACTGACGATTCAGACAAAGCGATGGCATGCTGGCAATGGTTTTAAGTTATCCTGGAATGGCAATTAGGAAATTAGGTGGCACAGCCTCCTCCTCTCCCCCTCACACACAACACATAGCACTTATTACTGTTATTCTTGTTGTTTTTACGTTGTTTTACCCCAGTACTCAGGATAGAGAATATCATTAAACATAAATGCCATGTGCACTCATGATTATTTCCTTGGGAAAGATTCCTAACAGACTTAGATTCTTGTTATAAATTGTCAAGCTATTCTAGAAATAATCAGCCAACTGGACTGCTCAATTCATCATAACTTACTCAACATGGAATGTTATTTTTTTTTAATGTCAGATTAATATGAGTACAATTAGGTTACAATGCTTGCATCTGTTAGGTAAGGTCCGCTATAGTTGTGGCCTTCACCCAGGAGGTGTGCCATTTACCCTTACATTGTGCCCATTAGGTGGGACCACACTAATCTCCTCTCTATTCCTCTCTCCCCCTCTTCCCTCCCTTCTCCTCCCAACTTGAATTAAATTCAGTTTTTCTCTTGTGTGGTCATGCATTAGTTTGTCTACCGGCTTCAAAATTAGCATTGAAAACACTGGATACTTGTTTTTCCATTATTGTGATACTTTGCTAAAGAGAATATTGGAAAGACTTATGAAATATCCTCAAACAACTCAATATAGACCTTCCATTTGATCCTACAATCTCATTGCTAGGCATCTACCCAGAAGAAAAAATAATCATTTTATCACAAGGACATCTACACTAGATTGTTTATTGCAACTCATTTTACATTTGCCAAGATGTGGAATCAACCCAAGTGCCCATAAACTTATGAAAGGATTAATAAACTGTCATATATGTACACCATGGAATACTATTCAGCCCTAAAAAGATTCAGATTTTACATCTTTTGTATTAACCTGGACAGGGTTGTTATTCTCATTTTTAACAAGAGAAAATATAAAGACACTTCTAGACTTTCCCAGAGCCAGGTAGCTCTTAAACGTGGCGACAGGACCATATGCGTTGTTTGTGTTTTCTATTACAACATATCACTCACCTATTTTGTATATCCTGGACTGACTGTGATATGAATGTTTGATATATAGCAGAGGCTGTCTGCTTCACATTCTCCCTTATGCACTGAAGTATGATCCTTGCATTTCAGCATAAACTTCAGTGCATTGGTTAAATAATGACAGTATAGATTCTATTTAAAACCAGTAGGGTAAAAGGTTTTCTTCATTCAACCATAAACTGTATTTTTTTCATGTACATTTTCACTTTGTTTCAAGTTCTAATGATTTTATAATTATTCTTTTGAGTTTCTACCAATGTTGGCAATAGTTTTTACATTCATTGAACTAGCAGGAAAAGCAAATCCTCTTTTCAACCAAATTATTAAGATAATGATATTGCAATTGAAAGAAGGAATAGAGAAAATATTCTTAAATCTTTGATAAATACTTTTAAATCTATAAATTAATTTAAAATCTTAATCTCCTGAAAATACCTTTTACTAAAATATGAGATGTTAAAGCCTCTTGTCTACATTTCATAGCAGGTGGGTTTGGGGATTTGATGAACTGGTTTATTGGCTCATGTGAAAATGGTAAAGCATCACTATAGACTGACAACTATAAACTTTATCCATCCTCTTATTAAGGTTTCTTTTGATATTTAAATCAGAAAATAAATGGCTTATTTGACAAAATAAAAATCGTATAAAAGAGATAAGTTCAAAGAGTTCATTGAATTTTGTTGTATCTTTTAAGTCATATTTTAAACTGCTATTGCAAAGTTTGCTTCAGTAGGTAACTGACAGCTGGAAGTCGAGAAGGCAGCTGAGGAATCTAAAAAATATAAAGAGGAATCTAAAAAATATAAAGATTATACGTTCCCTTCAACCTGTGAATTACATTTGAAGCACCTGAGGCCTGCACATAGCTATAGAAAATCACCCAGAAATCGTGTCTAATAAAGAAAAATGAATTAAAAGCTGCATTTAAAGTAAAATTAAAACCCACACAAAGAGAAATGCAGAAAATTATAAGTTTTGAACATTCTAGTATCACGGCTAATTTTAATGAAAGTTTCTTATATATCCTATTTTGGCATTTAGTCCAGCCATACAGACAGACATACGAACACACACATATAAAAAATGTATCAACACATGAACACACATTCAGTAAGATATCAATACACACACCTACAGGCTTATAAGGAAGAGCTTTCAAAATAAAGAGACACTTACATAATAATTTTTAAGTTATTTAATCCCTACATACACTGCATTCATAACAAGAAAATATATTTTCTACTTTTAGTTACCCCTTTTCAGGGAAAATTGAACTAGAATACTTTCGGATAAGCTAAATAATTTTCGCTGGAGGTAAGAAATTTGTGTCAAGCAAAAAATCACTCTGTCAAACTGTTACTTCTCATTAAATATTTAACAGGAGATATAATACGTAGTTGCAGTAGCAATGGTATATAGAGTTGTCAGTAAGAAGAACCCTGGGATGCAGAGATTATTATTACTACATATTATATTATGAGAACTGATGCTTAGAGGTTTGAAAGGTGTTAACTGGTTTAAGATCAAATAACTTGTTTGTGTTATAGCAAAAATTTTAACTACCAGCTGCTTGCTAAGCTTATAGTTTATGCAACTATTTGACACTGCTCAGTAACTTTAGATAACATCGGCCCTTATAGAACACACTGGAACATAATAGATGAATATCAGCATAACACATTAGTACAACCTCCATGGGAAACACTACGGAGATTCCTCAGAGAACTAAAAGCAGACCCACCATTTGATCCTGCAATCCCGCTACTGCGGATTTACTCAAAAGAAAAGTAGTGTTATCAAAAAGACACCTGGTCTCAAATATACATTCGAGCACAATTCACAACTGCAAAGACGTGGAATCCCACATGCCCATCATTTCAGGCCTGGATTAACACAATACGGTGTATGGAGGCCATGGAGATTACTCAGCCATGAAGAAGCCTTTTGCAGCAGTTCAGATGGCACTGCAGATCATTATCCTAAGGAAAATACCTAAAGAATGGACAAACAAACACCACGTGCACTCACTAAACTGGAACCCACTGATGGCCACACAGGTACTTAGAGGGAAGAAGAGCCTAACGCGTCAACATGGCGCCGGGGTGAGGAGACGGCACAAATCTACCTCCTGAACACAGTGAACACTGGCCGGGCAACGGTCACACTTACGACCGTGACTCAAACATACACGTGATCCATTTAACCAAAAATATGTGTACCCTGTGAAGCTTTGAAATTTAAAAGAGGCTAACAGAGATTATAAGAGCTTCACATTTCAAAAGGTTAAAAATTACTCTTATTATATAAAAACATTCTCTCAATTTTGGGTTCATATATCATAACCTGAAACATGGGCAATATAATACATATCTATAAGGGTTTACTGCTTCTAGGCGCTGAGTGCATTCTCTCAAATGTATATGTTGAAATCTGATGAGACGGTATTTGGAGGGGGAATTTTGGAAGGCAATTGAGTCACGAGGGTGGATGGCCCGTGGATGGGATCAGTATCTTGGTAAGAGACATGAGAACTTGCTCTCATTCTGGGCTCTCCACTGTGTGAGGAAAGGCAGGAGGCAGGTGCTCTCAAGATACCATTTCTCCTGGCACCTCCCTCCTGGACTTCCCAGCCTACAAAACTGTGAGAAGTAAATGTTTTTTACGCTTTCTTAGTATTCCATTAATGCAGCCTGACTGACACAATTGCCCTTCAAGAATTTCCATACATTCTATGTTAGCTGATTCTAGGATAAGGAATATTATTATCAGGTTCTTGATTTTTGTAGTAAACCTTAGTCCCAGTATTTGCACATCAGAGAAATTTTTTGCATAGCAATTGTTATAACTTAATAATAAATGATTCCAAGTAATTTTTTTCAGGCAATGTTCTGAGAATGGAGTCAGCCAACCAATTTCAAAGGATGGAAGCGATGGGAAAGTATTTTAAAAATTATCAATCTCTTGTACTGACTTAGAAACAGGGAAAAGATGTGCATAGGAGACAGAATGACTTTGAAAAGTACCGTTATGATCCATTACTGGGTAGGTTCAATTCTGATATATCAACAAAGCCAAATTCACAGCGAAAAGAAACCAAATCTATAAACATCAAACTTGAGGGTTGAGATCAAATAGCGAACTCATACTAATCGCTTGAGATTATTTTCAGTCTAAAATAAAAACAATCACATATAAATGTGTTGTATGTAATATGTTTTAAAGCAAAAAGAATGATTTTCTTTTAAATCCAGATATGTTTGCGAGAAGTACTCTTGTTAATAAATTTGAAATGACAAGATTAGAAAAAGTCCCACAGTGACCGACAAGGATTATATTTTAGTATTGTCCAGTTACGGTAACAGAGTCCCGAATTTCTCTATAAAATGTTACCATTAGTCATGGAATTAACATGTATGCACTTTTGCTACAATCCTGTTTTTTTTTAATTGTTCACCGCTATGTAAGTCTAGCTATATATGTGCATTAACTTCTTGTCTGTGTGCTGAATAACTTCTGTGTGACTCGGTTGAAAACAAACTAGTTGAAACAGTTTTTAAACTTCAGCTTTTGATGTCTATTTTACTTTATCAGGAGAAGACTGATAAAATGATCTACTGACTACTTGCCACATTAATAATTGTGATGAAAAGCTTATAAGAATGCTAAGAATATACTGCTGTTTTCGACCAGCTTTATTTATTTAGCAATGTTTTGAAACTTTTATGTGTAATTTATGTTTAAAAAGAATTGATGATGCATTTGGATGAAGAATAAAATTTCAAGATGATTGAAAGAGCTCTGACGATCGAGTTGATGTGCCAACTTGCTAAGCTCTGTGCCCACTCGTTTCGTCAAACATCAGTCCTTGGAAGCTGTTTTTCAGCTATGACAAATAATTTAATCAGTAGACACTGAGTAAGACTTATCTTCCGTAATGTCAAAGAGTCCCAACTAATTAGAGGGAGATTGTAAGAGAAAAGACTGAGGTTTCCAGAAAAAAAGAGGGAATTATTTTCAATGTTGCAACATTAAAAAACCTGCCTGTTAAATCTAGCTGAAGATGAAAACACCAATACTTATCTGAATTTCCAGCCTGTTGGACTATCTTAAAAACGTCTAACTTGCCAGCTCCCACAATTATTGGGGCCAGTTCTTTCTCAATCTTTTTCTCTCTCTTCTGTCATATATATAACACATAGATACATATATGAATATATACATACATACATATAATTTGATACATTTACATTTAATTCTAAAATAAGGACAGAATACTTGAAACTTGGTCTAGGCAAACTGCAATTTCACCTCTTCTAATTTAACATTCCAACAATTATTTTAGGAACAGTATTAAATAGCACTTTTTCTTTAACGTGACAAATCATTATGACAATGTAAAAGCAAGCACCTCTGGGGAAAACCTCAGTTTATTTTTAAAAATTCGCTTTCTGCATGAATCCCATGTACTCAAGTTTGATATGAGGACAATTAATGACAATTAATGACACGGTGGGGGTGAGGGAAGGGGAGGGCAGAGAAAGAAAGAATGAAGGAGGGGTGGGGAAAGGAAGAGCAGAGAGAGGGAAGGAGCGAGGGGGGTGGGGTCTGGGCCTGTGCCACACCTTTTGGGGGCAGAACACGATTGTAAGAGGGACTTCACCTAACAAATGCAATCGGTGTAAGCTGGTTTCTTGTACCCTCAATGAATCCCAAACAGTAAAAATAAATAAATAAATAAATAAATGCATCCTCAGCACGCACAAAAAAAGTTGTGTTAAAATAACACAGCAGAAAATTCACCTTCAAACCATTTTAAAGTGCATAACTGGGTGGTATTTCCTACATTTAGTACTGTCTAGTTCCAGAACAGTTTCACCAACTCAAAAGGAAAAGTGGGGAGTGCTATGGAGGAGGTGACTCATTTGTGTTCTCGAAGAATCTCTGCCTCTCAAGGGGCCGCAGGGATGTCTGGATAAAGGCCAGTGAGAAGCAGCTGTGTGTGGGCAGAGATGGCGGGAAGGAGCGAGCACTGTAGACTCGGCACTTATGAGGCGGAATTGATGCCCTAGAGGAGTGATGGCTGTAAGAAGGGACCGGGGTCTCAGATGAAATATGAGTGTTGGATTGTGATTTATAGAGCTGGGAAATGCTGCCAGGAGGGCAGACTGGTGGTATTGGAGATGGGGAATAGATAATAATGAGCTCATCTTGGAGGATGGGGTTTGAGATGCTGGGGGCACAGCCATGTGGACATGTCCAGAGAGTGGTTGAAAATACTTCTCAGCACAGAGGGTTGGGGTAACCAGGTTTCCTCAACCTCGGCCCCAGTGGTTTTGAGGCTACATCCTCTGTGGTGTGTGTGGACGTCTCGTGCATTGGAAGATGTTTAGGAGAGTTCCTGCTGATTGCACCCCCTTCCCAGCCAGGACACCCAATCTGGACATTGCCAGGTGTCCCCTGGGGTGCACAATTGCCCTCGGTCAGATGCACCAGGGAAAGCCCTATAAGTCCATGAGCCCTGCTTTTCTACTTTTACCTTTTAAGGAGTGCCGTGGAGCACTGGGCTCGGTACAGGCTGTCTGGAGGGTCTCATGCCCCACTGGGGTGCCATGGGCGGGTTGCTTAAGCACTTCCACATTCGTAGGGCATCCACCAGCTTCAAGACCGACCTTCAGGGTCGTGGTGATGATGACATGGGTCAAAGTGCTTGCAATGGGGCTTCTCATTTGTAAAAGCTAACTCGGTTTTGGCTGCCATTCTTATTGTTATTATTAGGCTCATTTCCAGGCCTTTCAGAATTAAGCCCTCACTCCATGTGCTTAATTAACCCTGTCCATCTTACATTCGGCCAATATTTGTGGAAGACACTGTGCGTCTGCAGACACTATGCCAGACCCGAGGGGGTGGAACAGACCCCCTCCACGGAAAGCACGGTTGGGAACACAGATGTCAATCAAGGGTCATACACGTGATTCCAAATGGTGACAAGTGCTAGAATCAGAGACTGAGATGGTGACCCTTTCTCAGCCCAGTTGTGGGGTCTCTTCTTTATACAACATCAACATAGCTATTTGCAGGGCCCAGGCGTTCAATAAAGGGAAAAATCAAAGGACAGAAGCCCTCTCCAGCACATCCTTATTGTTCCGGAGGAAGGATTCCTAGGACCAAGTCTTAGACACTGTTCTTCCTACTGAAAGGGGCCAAGTTCCCTGAAGTTCAGGTTTGGTTCGAAATACCAAGAACCCAGAATGTGGGGAAGAAGAGTGGGAGAGACAGGGGCAGAGTTCAAGGGGTTGCCCCTGTTTCCCTGCTTTCCTGGGAGAAAACAGTCTGATGGTGCAGATGGGTGATGTGTGTATTCACAGCGGGAGTCCAGAGAGACACACACCCTCAAGGACCTTCTCCCCAGGCCCATGATGCCTCAGTGTGATAGAAGGACTCCTGGTTAAAGGTCCAGAGGTTTGGGTCCCAGTCCAGGCTTGACCTCCAAATCCTTAGAATGACCTTGAACTCAGGCCATTATAGTCCATTGACTCCTGTGCCAAGTCCAGGCCTCAGGGTAAGAAGGGTGAATCAGTGTTGTGGAAATGCAGGGTCAGGTCCCATCTTTATTTAAAAACGTGTAATATTCCACCCATCACAGATTTGGGGGCATTACTTTGATTTCTAACAAAGCATTTCAGTACATATTATTTATCTGTAGGCTGAGTTTGGGGACACTCCCTTAAATTGGGCACCTGGCTGGCAGCCTCGTTTTGCCCCTGCTTCATCTTTGCTGGATCTGCCCTTTTTTCTTGCTGCATTTGGGTTGAAAATCCCCTTCCTATTTCTGCAACATCTTAGCATTCCAAGTCAAGTTCAGTTCTGAGATCTATCTGGAGCCTTTCATCCAGGGCAAGGGATGTGGGTCACCCATTCACAGATGAAGAAACTGAGACACAGAGAAAGAAATAATATGCTCAGTTTCACAGATCAATCTAATTAATATCAGAACTAGGCCAAATCCCAGCTCAGGGGCAGTTTTCTGCCCTATCCCCTGGACAGCTCAAAGGATTCCACTTACCAGATTGCTTCAGAGGATTTTAACAGTACAGGTGGCCATAAAGTTTGTGTGCAATTTAAAATAGTGTGCAAACTTTATGGCCACCCTGTGTATTATTACTTTTTAATATAATAATAATAGTATTATTGTGTTTGTCTTCAAGATAATACAGAAGGCACAAAAAAATGTATACGCATTTTAAGGAAGGACAAAACTGTATTAAAATTGTAATACACAGCATATACCAGTGACATTTGTTATCTTGTACATTGTATCTTGTATTCCTTATAATTACAGAAATAAAATGTGACTTGAATATTACAATTTTAATACTTTTTTAAGTTCTTAAAATATGTACATATATTTTAGCACTCTCTGGATATGTTCATTGAAGAAAATTTTTGTAAGCAAAAGAAAATATATTTAAGCAAAAGAAAGGTTAAAAATCTGTAATTCCACCCCTCATGGTAAAGCCTATATTTTGACGTACTTCTTTCTGGTCTTTATAGCCACTAAATTATTCCAGAAATAAAAACACATATGTACACATACACACAGAGTTAGGCAAATAGATGACAATTTTTCTTTATTCTTCTAGCAGCTGCGTGCTCCCCTTCCATCCTCAAACATATCTTTAAGTTTCACTAAAGTAGCTGCTTATATAAACTGCTAGGCCATATGGCACACCTGTGTAAATTAGCAAAAGGTGCCCCCTCCAAGTAGGGGCACATGGCTTAGCAGTTGGAACCAGACAGTGTCCTTTTGCAAACCAGCCTTGTGCAGAGTACACAGTCTGAGAGCAGGTGCAATTCAGAGTTCACCCCTCCCTTGGCCCCTGGGAGACAGGTGCCCTGGGGCAGTGCTCAACCTGCCCAACCATATGTGGCCCTGTGCACAGTTCCATTCATGAATAATGTAAGCATTTCCGAATCTTTTCAGAGAATAGGTATTAATCAAAGGTTCATGTAAACTTCATGCAAATTATGCAATCATGGTCAGGATAAGGTAGGGCGCTTCGCCCCTAAAGTCGTTCTTTAAATCTCTTTCCAAATGCATTGCCCATTTCGGTCTCTCTGGTATCTAGCAAAGTATCTAGCTCAGAGGAAATGTTAATATATTGGTAATTTTTTTTTTTTATTGTAGAGAAAGAGTCTCACTTATCGCCTTTGGTAGAGTGCCATGGCGTCACACAGCTCACAGCAACTTCCAGCTCCTGGGCTTAGGTGATTCTCTTATCTCAGCCTCCCGAGTAGCTGGGACTACAGTCGCTCGCCACAACGCCTCGCTATTTTTTGGTTGCAGTTTGCCTGGGGCTGGGTTTGAACCCGCCACCCTCGGTATATGGGGCTGGTGCCCTACCCACTGAGTCACAGGCATCGCCCAATATATTGGTAAAATTTAATTGAAGCGCATAGTGCGGTTGTTTTGAAACATGTCTTCATGTCTCTGACACTCTTCCTGTGAAAAAGTGGAGTGTAATTTCTTTTCTCTAAATATGGGCTGGCCTTAGAGATTTGCTTCCAACTACTATGAGGTGCAAAATATCACTGCATGGCCTATGAGGCTAGCTCATAAGAGGCAATACAGCTTCCGCCTGGTTCTCTCTCTCTTTTTCTCAAAACTTCCTCTTGGAAGAGAACTGCCACTGTGAGGAAGCCCAAGCCCAAGCCATGGTGAGGCCCTGTGCAGATGTTCCAACTCTTTCCCAGCCAGTAGCCAGCAGCAGCCACCGATGTGTGAGAGAGTGAGCATTAAGGTGATTCCATCACGTGGGTAAAAGGAGCAAAAACAAACAAAAAAGATGATTCTCGACTCCTTGCTGGATCCCTTTAATTTTCACTAAAGTATATATGCTTATATAAACAAGGCCACGGCTAGCTCGTATGGCACCCTGTGTGAATTAGCAAGAGGTGTCCCTCCAGGTGGGGGCACATGGCTTAGCAGGTGGAATCAGAAAATGTCCTTCAAGCTGCATCAGCCGACACAGGGTGGGATAGTGACCGTCTGTGCCAAACTCTGCCTACTTATAGATTTGTTCCCAAAGTAAATATGGTCATCGTGTTGAGATATCTGGTTTCGGGGTGGTTTGTGGGGCTGCACTGGATAAACGGGAGAGTTAGGCTGCGGGATGTTGTGTTTGCAGCAGGACCTTACCACCTCCCCTTTCCACTCCAGGGGGTTCTCTGGACTCTCAGTCTGTTGGCAGATACCTAGGCAGGCCGGAAGTGCTGGAAAATTAGCACCCTTAGGAGCAGCTCTTCACCCATCAGGGGGTTAATAGGTACCCCATTTCCCTTGTCTTCAGGTGGGACAACCCTGGGTGTGCACCTATGATTTCCCTGAGGTGCTCAGTACCCCTGAGCCTCTGTTTCCCACTGTAGAACCCTGAGTCTCATGTCTCTGCTTCCCACCTGGAGCTTCCCCAAACCACCTCCTAAAGAAAATTCTTGTGCTCAAATCTTGGGCTCAAAGTCTGCTGCTGGGAAAATTCAGCCCTACACAGGGCTCAAGGGATGTTCACCCAGAAATTCCAGAATGCCCTGGCCTTACTGGATGGTTGGCTCTTGTCCATTGGTGTCCTCTGATGGTTTCCAGGCTGGTGGCCATGATTGGCTCAATTTCCTATTTTCGTGCCTGGAGTGAAACCTAAAATCAAGTGGATTGATGGCAAAAATGATGTCCCAAGGGAGAAGAGGGTGGCTGGTGTAGGGCAGGTTATGTTGGCAGAATGGCAACTGAATCAACCCAGGAAGGGCTCTTGGAGAAGGAGGACGAGGAGATGGGGCAATAACACTTTAATTTTACTTGCCAATCGACTTGCTGATCTCATCATCGAATCAGATGTTTGCAGCACGCCTGGGAGATAAAGAGGACAGTAGTTTCTGTCTCAAGCGGAGGAAGAGACTTGTTGGTTTAAAAGATGAGGTGCTTGAATCCTCATCTCCGGATTCTTTGAACTGTATAGGCCTTTTCCTTCCTGAATGAGTTCTCTGATACCCAAAGGGACCACCTGTTGCCAGATTTTCCAGAAGTCCGATTTCAAAGTCATATGAAACAATACTCATTAAAGCGCAGGTTTTGATTCTTGGTCCGGGAAGCACGGTCTCTGAGCTGCTGCTCCAGGGCCAGCTGCGTGTTTGTTACAACAGAGGGACACACTGGCGTGGTCAGCACTCCTGTGAGCTTGCTCCCTGGTGGGATTTCCATCCCGGCCTCTCAGCCCAGCAAAGGGCCAGCCACAAAGGGAAGGATGAGAAGGCGGAGAAAAACCTGGCAGGAAGCAAGAACCTCGGCTGGGTTAGCAAGTGACCAGAACCAAGCCATCAAAGGAGCCCGATGAAAGGCTAGAGATCACTCAGGGAGAGTTTAAATTCAGGCAGCCTAAGTGGTAAGAGACTTAAAGTGAGTGATCAAAGGCGAACTTCAGAATCGCAGCTTGGTGGGCCCTGGGAGCTGCTTAAGCCTTTAAATCAAGGCTGGGGGTGGGGTGGGGTGGAGCTGAGACAGCACAGCTTTACCTTGGGGGATGGGGCAGGAGTCCCTGAGCGAGAGAACTCAGGAGCTGGTAGGGCCACAGAGAACAGCCACTGTCTCTTTCTTTCCTCTTTATTTTGCAACAATCTTTCAACAAGCCTTCCTAGTGATGCAGGACAAGGCAGCTCTCAACCGCTGCCTTGGCCCTGGCTGTGCTGATGCTGTGGCGGATGGAGGAACCAGCTTGCGGAAGGGCCGGACACCTGTGTGGAAGACACTGGCTCCCCGTGCTCTTCTGGCTAGTCCATTCCATGGATGGCGCCTTGCTGTCTTCTCTTCCTACACATCTGACTGGTCAATGTCATGTCAGTTTCCAGGGCCTGGGTCTTCATTGGACATCTGGCTGTAACTGACCGAAGACCCACGTCCTAAGAAGTTCCTGCAAAACAACTCCCTGGGACTATATAAACCCCTGAGCAGAGAGCTCGGAGGCAGACCTCGGCAGGACGTCGGAGAGAGAACAGGAGAGCTTGTTCCTCTCCAAGCAGACCTTGGCTGGACCTCGGAGAGGGAACAGGAGAGCTTGTTCCCCTCCTGGGTCCTCTTTGCCTAGAGGTCTGGTTTTTCTTATACTTCTAATTTTTCTTTCTTGTAAATAAATCCTGACTTACCACTACTCTTGTGGTCCATCGATTCCTTCTTCGAATCTCCGAGACCAAGAGCCTGAAATCCGGCATCACTAGGCTCACAGGAAGTGAGTGGTATATAAAGTCCTATGAACCCTTCATTCATGTCACCCAAGGGTGACATCCCATGTAACTACAGTGCACAATCAAAGCCAGGAAATCTACATTGCAATATTGCTAATTACACTACAGACCTTATCTTTGCATCTGTGTGTGTGTGTGTACTGTTCTGCAGAAATTTTTGCCATGAATAGATTCGTGGAACCACCACTGTTGCTGGATCAAAGAGTCTGTCCTTTTGTCGCCTAAGCCAGTCAATGAAGACTCTGACAAGAGATTAACAGTTTCCTTTTATTCACAGAAAAGCCAGGATTCCAGAGAGCAGTGATGATACCGCCTCAAAGAGCTGTTCTGCCCCCTCTTTTCCGTTTGTTACTTTTTATCCTTGTAGTGAAAGTACACATCAGGCATGTTATTATTCATCATAGTAATCCTCAGATTCCCCCTCATAGGTGACAAAGGTACACATTATCTTCCTATCTTAAAGTGGTTATATCTTCAAAGCATTTTTCTTACGGACTAAATCTATAGTTAATCAACACTACTGGATGCCCAGAGTGCCCTGGGTCCTTGATCAGTACTGTAAGGTCCAGTCCCCCAACTTCTCTCTGACCGTGGACAGCAGGCCTTGGAAGTGAATGAACCATTTTCAGATGTCAGCGCATAGGCTCATCCGGCCTTGCCAGGGCCTGGCCGGCAGCGCCCTGCACGAGATGGCCATTCAGGTGAACAGCGGCTGGTAAGACCACCATGACTGAGAACTTTTCTGTCACCTTGAAGGACACTCAAGCTACTCCTGGATAGTCTGGCTGGACTCCTGGTGACCAGTGTCTTCTTTCTCTGGAGTTTTGTTATTTTGAGAATCTTATGTAAGTGGAATCACACAATATGTGATTTTTGGAGATTGGCTTTTCTTTACTTGACATAGTGCCTTTGAGATGCACCCTCCCTGTGTGTGGACCAGTGGTCTGTTCTTTATAATCACTGAGTGGGATTCCGCGGTACAGATGCAGAACAGTTTGCTTATCCGATCACCCGATGAAAGACCTTTGAGTGGTTATCAGCCTTTGTGCAATTTTGTCTGTTGTTTTCACTGAATGGTACATGAGCTTCAATGCAAAGGTTCAGTAAAACACCCCTGAGGAACTTACTGCTAAATTTAATTTCAAGGCACTGTTTTAGATGTTTCTGTATTATCAGTTGTGCTAGTTTATGAGAGTTTTGTTTATTTATTTATTGGAGACAGAATTTCACTTTGTTGTTCTCAGTAGAGTGTCGTGGTGTCATAGTTCACAGAAACTGCAAACTCTTGGGCTCAAGCGATCCCCTTGCCTCAACCTCCCAAGTATATATATTTTTATATACCTTATAAATATATTATATATATAATACATGATATGTATACTATATATATTTTATATATACACTATATACATTATATATACTATATATACTATACATATTTGATTATTCAGCAACAGAGTCTTACTTTGTTGCCCTTGGTAGAGTGTGGTGGCATCACAGCTCACATCAACCTTACACTCTTGGGCTCAAGTCATCCTCTTGCCTCAGTTTCCTGAATAGCTGGGACTATAGGCACCTGCTACCACACCTGGCCAGTTTTTCTATTAGTAGTAGAAACAACGTCTTGCTTTTGTTCAGACTGGTCTTGAACTCCTGACCTCAAGCAACCTCCCACCGTGGACACCCAGACTGCTAGGATTACAGGTGTGAGCTGCTATACCCCAGTCTTTGTCAGAGTTCTTGAGATGAATTTTTGTCATGCCTCAGGTATGGAAAGGCAATGTCACTTGTCAACTTTTTGTGTATTTTAATCCAAAGTTATTGGGAATCTTGTTGCCAATGAAGTTTCTCTCTTTGCTTTGATTGCCAGGAAGCTGAGTTTGGTGCCAAGAGATTATTTGTGAAATTCTCTAGTTTCATTTTCTTTCTTTTTTGGAGACACAGAGTCTCGCTTTATCGCCGTCAGTAGAGTGCCGTGGCGTCACAGCTCACAGCAACCTCCAACTCCTTAGCTTAGGCGATTCTCTTGCCTCATCCTCCTGAGTAGCTGGGACTACAGGCGCCCGCCACAACACCTGGCTATTTTTCTGTTTTGCAGTTCGGCTGAGGCTGGGTTTGAACCTGCCACCTTCGGTATATGGGGCCAGCACCCTTGATGAGCCATAGGTGCCACCCTGGTTTCATTTTCTTATGCAATCCTCATCTAAGTTGGCCTTGACTTTTTCAATTTTGTTTTTTACTTTAAATATTATTTTAAGTATAATAGCATGCAGAATTTTACCAGAATTCCAAGGAATCCCCTCTTTGGAGAGAAAAATCTACCAGTGCTGGAGATAGAGCATGATTCTCAGGAGACACACAGTGGGTGCTCAGGAGAATAAGAGAGGAGAGTGTGCAGGACAGTGGAAAAGTCAGTCTCCCTTGTTAGACTTTGAGTTCCTTGAGTGTCAGAACCTCTGCTTGTCCATCCTTGTAGCGCCGAGAGCCAGGAGCAGGGAGAGCTACAGAAGAGTGGCGCCCAATGTGCCCTTTCTACTTTCTACTGTGGTTCCCTCGTCAGTGGACATTGTGTCCTGGGGCCTAGCTAGGACCACGGGGTGAGAATGAGGACAAATCTCTCTAGCAGCCACCAGGAGCGGGAGTGAGTGGGAGGTGAGACTTCAGAGTCCCAAGATCTGGAGTGTTAAAAGGAACCTGGTTTCACATTCTCCAGAATAGAAAAAATATTCTGAGGTTCAAGGTTACCTACTTTCTTTCTTTCTTTTTTTTTTTTTTGAGACAGAGTCTCACTATGTCGTCCTCAGTAGAGTGCTGTGGTGTCACAGCTTACAGCAACCTCAAACTCTTGGGCTTAAGTGATTCTCTTGCCTCAGCCTCCCAAGTAGCTGGGACTACAAGTGCCTGCCACAACACCTGGCTAATTTTGTTGTACTTGCCATTGTTGTTTAGCTGGCCCGGGCTGGGTTCGAATCCACCAGCCTTGGTGCATATGGCCCGTGCTGTAACCACTGTGCTACAGGTGCCAAGCCGGTTACCTACTTTTTATCATGCCAAGTACATCCATCCATTAAACAGCCATTTGGACACACACACACACACACTTTTTTGGACACACAAAAAAGCTAATCATGGCTGGTCACGGTGGCTCACTCCTATAATCCTAGCATTCGGGGAGCACGAGGTGGGAGGATCACTTGAGCTCAGGAGTTGAAAACCAGCCTGAGCCAAGAGCAAGACTCCATCTCTAAAAACAGAAAAATTACCTGGTGGCATGGTGACAGGTGCCTGTAGTCCCAGCTATTTGGGAGGCTGAGGCAGGAGGAGCACTTGAATCCAGGAGTTTGAGGTTGCTGTGCGCTGTGATGCCACGTCCTCTAGCCTGGGACAACAGAACGAGACTGTGTCTCAAAAAAAAAAAATTGCAGAAGAATAATAACACACAAAGCTAGCATTATTTTACTTTCTTTATAGAGGTGTATTTGGCTGTTTTGTGAGATGTTCACACAACAGGGGTAAGTAACAAAACATAAGAAACGAAAAAGAGCTAATCACTACCATTTCCTGTACATCCATCTCATGCACACAAACATATACCCTTGAGGGGAAATATAATATCTCTGAGTAAAAAGTTGAACTTTAAAACAAACACGGGTAGACTTTCTTATTTTTCTCAGTTTCGCTCAGATCTCATGCGTTCTTAACACAGGCAACAGGTGGATCTCCCATTCTCCTTTGTTTTTCTAATTAAATTAAATTAAATTTAATTAATTTATTTTAGAGACAGAGTCTCACTTTGTCACCCTCGGTAGAGTGCCATGGCTTCACAGCTCACAGCAACCTCCAACTCCTGGGCTTAGGTGATTCTCTTGCCTCAGCCTCCCGAGTAGCTGGGACCACAGGTGCCCGCCACAACGCCCGGCTATTTTTTTGTTGCAGTTTGGCCAGGGCCGAGTTTGAACCCGCCACCCTCGGTGTATGGGGCCGGCGCCCTACTCACTGAGCCACAGGTGCTGCCCAAGTCTTTTTAATTTTTTAAATCAGGAGATGCTTTATTTCTTTCAACAATAGTTCCTACACTGACTAGGAAAATTAAAATTTCACATGGTCATACCCATTAATTAAAGGAAAACTAACCATTTTCCATATACATGTGTATATTTTTCACATACATGTGTACACAGTGAATTTTAGCTCGTGTCAAGAAAAAGAACAAAAAAAAAAATGCGTATAAAACTTAATCTGGCTCTGAGAGGGGTAAAAAAGATCTTGGGTATTAAAATAGTTTGTGGCCCTCCAAAGGGTCACAGTGTACCTGTGCTATTAAAATTACATGGGTAGGGGAGCAGTGATTAGGGGAAAAAAAAGTTTAAAAAGCTGTTTAGGGAGTTGACACTGAATAAAAGGCTGGGAAGCAAAGCCGCCCATCCTTATGGGCCTGCACGGCTGGTATTTAGGACACACTGACCTTGACTTTAGGAAACAATAGAAGGACCACCAAGAACTCAGGAAGTGCATGTTATAACTTTGAGAGTTTGCTCCATGTAAGGCGCTGCCAAGCCCTTTAGCTGCATTGTTCCACAGCAACCCTGGGAGGCAGGTGCTTGTATCCTGTCCTCACAAGTGAGAAAGTCAGGGGCGTACACACCAAAGATACTTGCTCTGGCAGGGTCCCACCGTTACTAAGGGCTGGGGCTTGGATTCAAATGCAGGGTATCTGATCAATTTATTAAAAGATTGGGCTTTTTAAGGGGTTTTGCTTGCAGCAGCTCCAGGAATAAGAAACCTGTATTTTTTCTTTCTTCATGAAATTAACAAAGTTCTGGCTGAATGTTCTGGCCAGAGTCTTTTTCCTGGGATTCCTATCACCCAGACTGGGAATCATTTCCAGAGCCCCAGCAAATCCAGATGCTGTAGGTCAAAAGAGCAAGCCGCAGGCCCCCTGAAGGAATGGGGGGCTTTCCAAGCCCAGCAATTAAGAAGGGCTTCTCAGCTGTGAACTTGCCCTTTGGCTTCCTGGCTAGAGTCTATCATGCTAATTAAATAACCATGATTATGGCCCAATGCCCTTCTATGACTTTACTTTTACCCAACGGTCACGCAAGAACCACTCCTTGTTTGGGAAGATAACAATGCCATCTTTTGTGCTGGGAAAAGAAAATGTTGCTCCCTTGGGGCAGTGGGAATGTTTTTCAGGAAGAGGAAAGGCCTGGATATAGGTTGTTAGGGTCCTTGCTTTCTCTTAAAGAAACGCTGGTTGGTCGACCCTTTGTTTTCTCACATCACATCTTCCACCTTACTGATGTCTTTTTTTTTTTTTTTTTTAACATTTTGTTTGTTCTGACACAGGGTCTCTCTCTGTGACCCATGCTAGAGTGCTGTGACATCATCATAGCTCATTGCAGCCTCAAATTTCTGGGTTCAAGTGATCCTCCTGCCACAGCCTCCCACATAGCTGGGACTACAAGTTACACACACCAGGCTATTATTAGAGATGGGATCTTGCTCAGGCTGGTCTCAAACTCCTGAGCTCAAGTGATCTTCCTGCTCAGTCTTTCAGACTGTAAGAATTACAGGCATGATAATTACAGGGGTGATGTTTTTAATGCACAAATCATGACACATCTCAGCTCAAAAAGTCCTTGACGATTGCCCTTTGTCCCCAGAAGTAATTGAGATCACAGGATCCTGCCCCAGAATTATAAGAAGGAGCCTGAGAGCACAGACACACAGCAACCATCACATACACACGGGCCCAACATGCTAATGGATCTTGTACAAAAAGCCTTTTATGAAATGCTCTGCGGCGTCTCCCCAAGCCACTGTGAGACATGGCTTTCCCCTGTTTTCCCAGCCAGTTTTGAAAACAAAAGAAGATGACCAAATGAGCACACGCAAAAGCTTTTTATTCAGAGCTTCTTGCCCCAAGGGAGGCCGCCAGCATCTCTGGAATAGAGACTCAAGGGTAGGTAGGGCAGAGGGAAAGCTTTACAGTGAATCAAAAGGGAAGGCTCCAGGCCTGCTCTGATTGGAGGCGTTGGCATAAGGAAATGTAGGGGGATGATTAGAAGTGGTCATCCTACGTGACTGGCTTTGTCTGGTTAATCCCAAGTTGGAAACAGAGACAAAAAATTAGGGAAGCTGTCAGTTATCAATTGAGTCCTGGCTGTTTGGGGCTGATGGTGGCAGAGGCATTAGGCCCCAGATTCCTGCCAGGGTCACATACGCCTCCAGGGAGCAGGCAGCCTGTGAAGGCGCCTCCAGTGTTGCCTCCCTTGCCAGTGTTGGCTTAAGGGGCGACCCTGGAGGTGGGATCCGGAGTGAGTGAGAGAAGGGGCTCCAGCAGCAGCAGCAACAGCCTGCAGCTCCAGCCAGTGCTGCTGCCACCACCACAGCCAGTCATGGCTACACACAGTCTTGGCCCCCAGCTTTCCTCTTTCTGCTTTAGAGGGAGGGATACATGCTGTCTCGGCCCCCAGCTTCTCTCCCTGATAGGTAGGGCAGGAGAGGCTAGGCCCTGGAGCTTCTCTCCTGGATAGGACAGGACTGACCAGGGTGGCTGGGGCAGGGATAGGAACCAAGTTATTGACCGTGGACTGTTGCCCAGTCGGAAGAGATAGTCAGGAGCCCCTAGTGACCTTGAAAATGGATCCAGGCCTACTGAACTCGTTAGCATGTAATTAAACTTGTAAATTTCACACACCCCTTCCCCCCCCCCCCCCCCCGCAAGAGGTTCTTCAGGAAGATTCCTGGGGGAAAACACGTGCATTTTAAGAAGTTTGTTATATAACCCCAACCTGTCAATTATTCCAAAGGTGGCAGGCAATAGCCAATCCTGCGAGGGGAGAGGCGGGACAAACTTGGCGGCTTAGCCTATGAGAGACGGTGTGTGCACAGAGGCGGGCTCTTGGCAGAGCCTGGAGGGACCCGTTTTGCTCTTGAGGTGTATTTTTCATATAGTTTGTGTGCCGTGTTCACTAATAAATGCGTGTTGCTGGTGAGTACTCTGCTTGTGCTCACTCCTTCATGGGATAGGCACCAGTGCTCATTTTGTCAATGGGAGCCAAGAACCAAGAGCATCCTCCAAACAGACCTGCCACGGGTGGCTGTGGCTTCTGGAACCTGTTGCTAGATACAGTGGTCCGACTTCCAGAGATTAGCAGGCTCCCTGGGCTCCTTACTGCAGATAATGGGTTGGTTTTCTGGGTTGGCTGATGCAGGTTGTGGGTCGGGATTGTATTTCTATGTACATAATCTGACCTTCCTTTTCTCCAGTAAACATAGAGTGACCACTTGAAAGTCCTGGTTCTTCATGTATAAATGTTTACATTTGAGGCCAGGTGACAAGCAGAGGCAGTGCAAATCATATGCATTCATTCACTTTGTTTGAAATGAGTGGAGAAATCCTGTAATGGATCCATTTTAAACACCATGCAGCATGTAAAAAGAGTTTGCCAAATTGTACGTATTTCTGAACATTTTTGCTCTTATTGTTAGGCCTAGGCTATAATGGAAAAATACTAGTTAACTCCTGGCAAATTTATGGACTGCAAGCTTTAAGAAAAAGAAATGAAATAAGTCTAATTCACTCCTAAGATAAATGAAAAAGTACTAATTGATTTCTTGCTTCTAGTTCATGCCCAGTTTCTTGCTTAGCTAGCTCCCTGGGAAACAAACCAACTGTCCCCGGACTAACCTTTAGACAACACCAGGTGAGACAAAGATGTACGGAGGAAAAGTACTAAAACTAAGATGTATAAAGGAAAATACTAAAACAAAGATGTATGACGTATAGCTAACTAACTGCCAAATTCTGCTTCTGTAAAATGCTTGCTTGCTACCCCACCCAAATGCACCTGGACAGCCTCCATGCCAACCAGGATGCAGACCAAGCCTTAAAAACCTGACCTTTTAAGCACTCGGGGCTGCTCTCAGAAACTCCATGTTGGGACATTGAGGCAGTTGCTGGCCGGCTCTTCAATAAAAGGACTAAGCTGTAAATTTGGCTTGTTTGGCAGTGTGGTCTTTGTGGAACTCCTGGGCACAACATTATAATTATTTTGAGTATTTCTTTGAGGATATCAAGGGCGTGAAAATCTTCAGAAGGGTAGAAATATGGAAGAAACTTGTGAAACCATAGATGCCCAAGACTAAGCAGGATAGGTTACCAGAGCCACTGCCCTCCAGGGACAGAGAGGAAGGACTCCACCAGGCAACATAAATACCTGTCTTGTTCATCACAGCCTCCAGGTCCTTGCTACAAGTGTGCCAAACAGGGACATTGGGCCTGCTATTGCCTTAACCTTGAGCACAGACCCTCCCTGGTCTGTGGTGGTCAGGGTCACTGGAGGGACGAGTGTCCGTGGGCTGCAGGACCTGGAGGCTTTTCAAGACAGTGACTGAGCGGGGATTTGAGCCTCCTGAACTCCTGGGATTAGCTAATGAAGACTGAAGGGGCCCGGGCTCTCAGGCCTCCACTGCTATCATCTCACAGAGCCTTGGGTTTGTCTTCTGGTTGTGGGTAAGAGAATGTCCTTCTTCTTGAACATGGAGAGCACATTCTTGGTACTGCTTGATTTTTCAGGGCCACTGCTCTTCCATTTTTGAGGTTGGGGGGGTCTATTGATGATTTATAAAATTTGTTTCCCTTTAATTAAAAAAAAATCACATTACAGGAGTTTTTTTTTTTTTTTTCACCTTTTCGGTAAAAAAAGTTAACATTTATACCCCTATAACCTGCTGTGTTGCCCTTAAAATCTTTTGAAATTAAATCTTTTTGACCTCCAACTAATTATTAGAATATTAAGGCCACTGCAATTCTAAAAGAGACTTGTTAGGCACATTTAAAATGTTAAAATTGTATAGGAAACAAAACATTCTTTTTTTTTTTTTGCAATTTTTGGTCAGGGTTGGGATTGAACCGGCCACCTGGTTTGAACTGGCCACTTCTGGCATATGGGGCCGGCGCCCTACTCCTTTGAGCCACAGGTGCCACCCCCAAAACATTCTTGCTTGTCTGTCTCCTAATATCAACATGGGCCCTCCTGAACAACCTCAACCCATTCCAATAAAAACACATGTCAGGCCCCAAAAAGCTCCATCTTAATCCCACTCCTCACCACCCTGAAGAGCTACTGGGGTCAGGAAATGGGGTTTTCTCTGCATTTTTAATGTACAAGACCAAGTAGATTCCTTAATGGCTGTGACTCTCTGAAATAGATGTGGCTTTGACCTCTCTGCAGAAAAGGGGGACTTGTGTTTGTTCCTCGATGAAGAATGCTGCTTGTATGTCAACCAATCTGGACTCATCAAAGATGCAGCCAGTAGCTGAATGGACTTGTAACCTCTGAAGACAAGGAGAAAACAGCTGGCAATCATGGTCTGATTCAGGAAGCTGGCTCCCCTGGGTCTTACCTCTAATCACCTCTTTACTTCTTTTATCACTTTCTGTCTCCCTAGGTCCACTCCTTACATTAACTGTGGTCCAGTTCATTCATAACACCCAACAACATCACCCAAGTCCTCCTTCTGAAAAAGGCTCGCTGAAGACAACACCAAAACCTTCTGAACCCAATAACTCCCCCCATGCCTCTAAAATCCAGCAGGAAGCAGTTTTGAAAAATTTCTGTTCCCCCATTTCCTAGAATAAAAAGTGGAGAGTTGTGGGAAAAGAATTCTCATAACTCTTGACAGGAGTGCAGCCAGTTCAGAAAATCAGGTCAGAAGCCAGCAATCCCCTCCCCAGACTCCTGGATGGCTCAAGGCCAGAGCTCCTGGAAACGCTCTACCCAGATCCTGGTCAGTACTAAGGATATTTTTATGGATACCCCACAATCTTGACCCACACTAGAGAAGAGACCCAGGTGGCACTCTAGGCTTACTATTCCATTCCAGCTACACTGGTGAGGCTCATAAAAGCCTTTTGCAACTGTGGGAGCTGAGCTGACACCTGGTCACTCTGTGTTCTCTTTTTCCTTCTGTTAAAGTCCTTCCTTGTCCCTGGACTGGCCACCTCTCCTTTCTTGTGAGCCCCCAGTTGTATGCCAGAAGCTCAGAAGTGCTAACGAAGTGGGAGAAGGGAGATAATACAGCTCAGTGTTTCTCAAAGTGTAGTCCTGGTTCAGTACCATCAGCACCATGTCAGGAATTTGTTCAGAATGCATATTCTCAGGCCCCACTGCAGACCAATTGAGTTAGAAACTGCAGAAGTGGCACCCGGCAATCTGTTTGAATAGCCCTCTGGGTGGTGCCAATGCATACTGATGTTTGAGGGCCACCCAATTAGATTAACACCTCAAAACATAACTCAACAAGACTAGGTTATTGATAGAGGGCACAGGAGAAAGAGAAGAACAATTGAAAGAAAAGAGGAGACGGGCAACACGGGCCTAACTGAGTAAAAGCCCAATAAAAACAGTCTGCGAGTTGTAACCACAGCGGGAATGTGCAACGTGGAAACTGTATTTCAAATGCCAGCATCTCAGGATAAGATGTTGGGGAGCGAGAAAAAAGATGCTGGGAGGAGAGAGTCCACTTGGAATAGACACGTTCATATTTTATTTATGTCTCTGGGGAGAACAGTGTATGTTTTGCTGGGTGCAGCTATTCTTCAAATGTCTGCAGATTTGATTGGGTTGAACAAAGTACAAATTAATTTAAATGCATCACTGAACTTACCATAACTTTTGCTGTGATGTGTTTTCTCAGTCAATTTGCACTGAAACTGTTGCCATGAAATTTCTGAACACGGAAACGGGGTCTTCCTATGCAGAATTGTTATAGAGCAGAGGCCTGCAGGCTAAAAATCTAAACTTACCAGCAATGTCTGCCCCTAAGTGCTTCATGAGCTGTCCTGCCTTGTCTCAGCAGGGTGGTCGTCCGCTAGCCCCTCATTCCCCTGTATGCTTTAGAAGTAACAATTCACTCACCATTCTTTTTTTTTTTTTTTTAATTTTAGATTAATAATGAGGTTGCCAACAGATTTGCATTTGTTAGGTAAAGTCCAAGTTGTAGTTGAGCCCTTCATCCAGGAGGTGTGCCATACACCCCTACATTGTACCCTGTTAAGTGAGAGCTTAGCAAACCCCCTTCCTACCCCTCCCAACTCTTTTCTGCTCCTCACCCTTGAATTTAATTGTGTTTCTTTCCTGTGAGGGTATAGTTGTTCATCTACTGGCTTCATATTAGTATTGAGTACATTGGATACTTGCTTTTTCATTCTTGGGATACTTTATAAGGAGGACGTTCTTTAATTCCATCCAGGTTAATACAAATACAAAGGATGTGATGTCTCCATCCTTTTTACGGCAGAATAATATTCCATGGTATACGTGTATACTGGCAGCTTATTAACCCTTTCATGGATTGATGGGCACGTGGGTTGATTTTGCATCTTGGAGCTTGGGAATTGAGCTGAGACAAACATTTTAGCACAAATGTCCTTATGGTAAAATGATTTTTTTTCTTCTGGGTAGATGCCCAGTAATAGGAACATGTTGTTTCTTCTGCCAGTGAGCTCCTACATATCCATGAAGACTCTGCTCAAATATCACCCCCTTTGGACAGCTTCAGTCAACTTCCTCAGGAAGTCCCATGGCAACCAGGGCACTATTCTGTCAAGGCGGGAAGCCACCCCGTGCTGTAATCATTGGTCTGCTTCCCAGTAGACTGGTACTTCTTGAATGATGAGACCACGTCTTGTTTCTTCCGCGTGCACGCAGGACCCAGCTTAATGCCTTGCTTACAGTTAACGCTCGACAAATATTTGCTGAGTATTTGTCTACTGCTTAGACAAATCATACTTGTTATTTATTTAAGAATTGTGTGTTTATCTAAGTCAGACATAAAGCAAGCATTTGAGGATATGCCCTTTATTTATCCTTTGCAGCCCACCTATATGAAGTTGTTTCCTGTTAATGGCCAGTAAATGGCAAATAAAACATCTCAACAACAGAGAAGACGAAATCACAGGGAGGAAAAAAGACGAATCAGCAAAAAACCTAGGCTAATACTGTTGTTATGATTCATCATGGGATTCAGCTTTGAGCTTTCCTCCAGTCTAGGCAAAAAGGGAAATATTGAGTTATGTATGTCATTTTCACCAATGGGTCACAGGAGTTTGTGGAGAGATAAGTGGTTTCATATTGATAGACGCAGGTGTACCTGCCCAGACAGACCTCCTCCGGCCAGGGGCGATTGACCCACCCAGGCAGGGTCGGATTCATGCCCCTCCCAGGAAATAGGAATTGGCCGTAACCAATTGCTGTTCTCCTGACCCTTTAAATCCCTCTCTGCTGTAACCCACCTGTGGAATTCCTTTCCTGATTTCACCCCACTTGCACTCAGGTGGAATAAATGCCATATTGACCACATTCACAGGTCGCTCGGTTTGCTTTCATCTTGTGCCTCGGAATAATCTTTCATCTTTGGGTCCGTAACCTCTCACATATAGGGAGTTTACTGTATAGATTCCTATGAGCATCAACAAAGCATTAGATCACTCTAGTAGCTATAAAGAATATTATTTATTCCTCTTCAAATATCCTTTGAACACACAGTCTATCCTAGACATTGTATAGACTCTAGGCCATAGAAATGAATAAGACATGTTCACATTCTATAGAAGGAGAGAGAGAAATAGATTTATACAATGCAGGGAAAATTGAGCCCTGATCTTTTAAGACTCGCTTCCTGCTTGAGAGACCCAGAGAATCACGAGAACGGTGTGTGAGTTGGGTACGTGGAAAAGATCAGAACCTGGCCTTCAGGAGAGAACGTACATGTGAGAGGTGGCAATAAATAGTCATGGTAAAGATTCTCTAGATTGCACAGCTATCTTGACGCTGGAGGCAGAGGTTGTGCTAAAGGTCTGCAGTTTTGCAAAAACAAAGGCGGAGACATTCTATCTGATCTTCCCCACGTCCTCCCCAATCAGTGCTAATGTCGGTCAAGCAGCTTTTGTCTACTTTTTCCCATTATGTGATAATAAATATGGACCGAGGTTTACTCGGGAGGCCTCCTCCTAGAGTTCCTCAGTCCCCAGGCACAGACTCGATGCCAAACCTCTTCATTCCTCAAATCAAAACCTCTTCAATACAACATAGTGTAATATATTCCTTATTAGAAGGTAGATCAGGAGGCTTTGGTGGAAACCTCAGCTGTGATTGAGGAAGAAAGGGGAAGAGCTAAGTTTTAAAGAATGAGTTTGGTTGGTCAGCTGACGTTTGGAGGCAAGAGGGTGCGACGGTATGTCCTGGGAGTTTAAACATCAAATGCAAAAGCTTGGCGGAATGGAGCACGGTGTACTAGGGAAACTGTAAGCAATTCAGTAAGACTGAGGCACTGGGTCAAGGGGACAGCAGTTGAAATTGACAAAGCAAGCAAGCAAGTGCCTCCCGGGAAGATCCCCAGTGATACCAAAGGACCTGGGTCTTTGGGTTCTGCAGGGCAGGCAAGGGGGAGCTATGAAAGAATTTTAAATGGAGAAGTAACAAAAGTTATGTGTTTAAAGAGGTGGAAATGTTCCTTATGCTGCTTCTCCTTAGTTCCCCACCAGGGCCCAGCTTTGCTCTGCAGTCAGTCTGCGGCGGCCCTAAATTTCTTTGCTGTGAGGCCAAGCACTTTGGAAACACTGAAGCCTGAACTAACATCAATTATGCTGAAAGGGGGAAAAATTAATTAAAAGTTTTCGAAGGGCTCTGTTCTGTATTCTTCTCTATTTTCATGTTATCAGCTACGCTGCCTTTTCTCCTGGCTGGGAGTTATTATAGTATAACATTTTCATGTTGCTTGTAGGGTAATTATGTCAAATATATGGGAGATGATAAGCGGCAGTTTGTATTATTCTGTGATTAATCTCCATACATTTTGGCATTTCAATCTGGCCTAAGAAGACTACGTTTGCTAAACTTGGTGCAGAGGGAGAATGTAGGGAAGAGCCGGGAGGATTGGGGAGTTGAGACTGAGGCAATTTTGGTTGGAAATATCCCAGTTTCCCCAAACAAAAAAGTTTCCCCTTGACTGTAGTGTAGCTGGGGAACTTGCATGCAAAGCTCACCCCTACCCTTTTCCTTACTTCCCTTACCCAAACCCACAGAATCAGCATTTAAAGACTCCAGCCACAGGCTCAGTGCCTGTAAGCTCAGTGGTTATGGTGCCAGCCACATGCACTGAGGTTGGCGGGTTCGAGCCCAGCCGGGGCCAGCTAAACAACAATGACAACTGCAACAAAAGATAGCCGGGCATTGTGGTGGGTGCCTGTAGCCACGTGGGAGGCTGAGGCAAGAAAATCGCTTAACCCTAAAAGTTTGAGGTTGCTGAGAGCTATGATGGCACGGCACTCTACCCAGGGTGACATAGTGAGACTCTGTCTCAAAAAAACGACTCCAGACACAGAATTTACATTTTTCAACCTCCCCCCACTCACTGAATCGTTTTCCTATTTATTTAAAGTTTTTGAGCAACTGATCCAGCTCACGGTGAAATGACCCAATTCTGTGCAAACCCGAAATCAAATATGACAATTTTCCAAAAGGATGTTGGGGTCACAGACTTTAGGATGTAAAATGACCTTGTGTGACTGAGGGAAACCATAGCATCCCCTTCTCTGGATTTCTCGAAAAATACAAAATAGATGGCATTGGTTTGTTGCTACTCAGGGGTAAGATAAGACAACTCTCATAAAATGTCAAAAAAGGGGAAAACTAAATTTCAGTAGAGGGTCTAGACACCTCATTTGCTAATGGGCCCTGAGGTTGGAATAGAGTCTGGAGCAGGGGAAACCTTTGTTAGGGAAGTGTGAGGGAGCCTGGTTTCACATCCTCCTTGGGTAAGGGATTGTCACCGATGTCTCAGTGGCGGGGTGGGGGACATTGGGGAGACTTCTGTTTCTGCTGCATTTCACCCACATGTTAGGGTGCTTTTCCTTGACCTACCGTGTGGTGGATCCCTTAGAAGTAAAGTCTGGGTCAGGCCACTGTGCCGTCTCCATGGCGGCCAGCCCTCCTGACCCCTGAAACCAGGCCTCTTGGGTCTTTCAAAACTCTAGAATCTTCCCAGTTCCCAAGTTAGCCCCCTACACAGACAGGCAAGGAGCACCATGGCCTGTTTCGGGTTCTCTCTGGTGTGTGATTGATTGATGGAGAGTATGAAATTTTCATTAAAACAGACTGCCGTTTCTCACTCATTTGTCACATTTTTAATTTATATTTTAAAACATTAATAAAACTGACACAGCCATTATTTTTTGAAATGTCAAATATATCTAAGATGTGGGACTGGTAGAAAAGGGCTTTCTGCTGTAGCAGAAGGGGGAATTGGTTCAATAAAACAAGCTCTTGGTTATACTGAGAACTCCTTTTCTGAACCCTATGGTCAGTTACAGTGTCTCTGATGTTTTTTTTTTTTTTTTTTGGAGACAGAGTCTCACTCGGTCACCTTGGGTGGAGTGCCGTGGCGTTACCGTAGCTCATAGGAACCTCATTCTCTTGGGCTCCAGCTATCCTTCTGCCTCAGCCTCCCCAGTAGCTGGGAGGGACTACAGGCACCTGTAATGACTCCCGGCCAGCTAGTTTTTCTGTTTTTCATAGAGACAGGGTCTCACTCTTGCTCAGACTGGTCTGGAACTCCCAAACTCAAAGGATCTACCACTTCAGCCTCCCAGAGTGCTAGGATTAGAGGCATGAGCCACCATGCTGGCTTCTCTGATCTCTCAATGGTTGCTTGCAAAGTACCAAGTTTTGTTTATCCCGAGATTATTATCTGGCACTGCTTGGGGTGATCCTGGTTTACTTCTGTGTTCTCAGCATTATTCATGAGGTACCCTTTCCCTGTCTCCTGTTGTGTGACAAATTGCATGAAGTTCTGAGTCTAAGACTGTCAGGGTTTTTGAGTTACATTCACCTGGTTCAAGGCATTGGTAACCACATCGCTTTTGTTCACCCTGTTTTCTCATTTACAATATTGCAATAATAAGAGCACCGACTTCATGATACTGTCGTGCGTTTACAACAGATGACATGATATGCCTGGATGTAGCTAGTGATCGGTACATGATTGCTGCCATCACACGTGTGGCTATTACTGTCATTAGATCCTTCAAGGGGGTGGCCTGTACTTTATTCTCAGGCCTCGCCTAACTCTGTACTTTCCGTTCATAGCCTCTCTCCAGGAACTTTGGACTTCTTTCAGTTCTGCATGCACATCCCCGCTGTGGGACTTGCAACTGCCCCTGCACCTGCCGCTGGTCCTTTGCCTAAATAATCCTTAGTCAACCTTCAGTTCTGGGCTCAAACATCATTCTTCAGTGTAGCCTGCTCTAACCTCTCTCACCAGATAAAATTCCCCAGTTACCAGCTCTTGAAACACCCCACATCGCTCTTTTGTGACACATGTCGCTATAGACTTTACTAGCGATTTGTGTGATTCCTTGGTTCACGCCTATCTCTCCCTCCAGACTGCAAGCTCCCAAGGGGGCCAGACCCGTGTCCATCTCTGGTTGCCACTGGCTCCCAGGAGCCAGGGAGTCACAGGGAGTGATGCATCCTTTTCTGAATCTTCCATTAACTCCCCAACCTTGGATAAAATGGATGCCTTTGTAACAGTAATAATAGCTGAGATTTTTTGAGTGTTTATTATATACCTGACATCTGACTTGCATAATCTCATTCAAGACTTATAAAAATCTGATGAGCTTGATGCAATCATTACCACCCCTGTTTCACAGATGAGAAAACCGAGGCCAGTGGACCAGTAACCAGCTGAGATTTGTGCAGAGGCGGTTGGACCCAGAGCTCCTGCCCCTCACTGAGCATGTTCTATGCCTCCCGGTGAGAGGGAGAACCTGGATGAAGGGTCCCAGCACGAAATTTCCCAGGACCTCTGCTCGGGGTCTGCGTGACCGCTTCATCTCTAGAAGGGCCTCTTCTCTCTCAGCCTCCTCGGCTCCTGCAAGAAGACTCAGGTCAGATCTTCCCCCACCAGCCTCAGACCACACTCTCCTCCCATCCTCCCACTCCGCAGTTCCCTTCCCAGAGGGAAACGACCCGTAAATCTGGTGTCTTCCAGATCCTATCCTGAAATTCTGGATTGTATCAGCAAAAGGACTCTGACGCCCTGAATACCACCAGCCTAGGGATCCTCAGACACCGCTCAGTACCACATATAAGGTGGACTTTGTTCATATATGTGCCATGCTCTCAAAGCCCCAAATATATGGACATGTATGCTCCCATGGTGATGTGCAGGCAGTGACAGAAAGCCCAAATTGTAAAAAACATAGAAGTAACTAAAAAAATTACAACTCACAAATATGATGTTGTCACAATCAGAAGCTGTTTATTCATTTGAACATTGGGTTATTTGATACATATTTATTGAGACCGTCTTTATATTCCATACACTTGACTAAGGACTGAGCAGATAAGGCTGAACTGTTTATTTCTAAGCCATAAATATATACATATGTTATAAATTATACAATTTTAATAACACAGTCATCTATTATTATAAAATTAAATATATTCATATGCTCATGCATATACGAAGTGTATACAGCATAAAAATGTGACATGCACCTATTATGTCGAGGTCGATATAATTGGGCTCCAAAATTCCCTGGGTACAACAGGGTACACAATGTACCTTTTCTCTCCTGCCTCAGGTGGGTCCCTGCCCACTAGGTTTCTCTCAGAAATGACGAGAATCATCAATTTCCCCCATCCACCACCTTTCTTTTTCTTTTCTTTCTCTCCCCCCTTTTCTCTTTTACACAAATAAGAGCAAAGTAAACAGTGTTCTAGCCTTGCTTTGTACACATAACAAGCTATCTTGGCGATTGTTCTATGCTGGCACACAAAAGCTTTCTTGTTCTTTTTTATAGCTGGTTTTTGATAGCCCTACGGATGTCAATGGTGAATTATTAACAGCGTATCAACACAGTGGAAAACTTCTTCAGGGCTTCATTGGCATGGAAAGAAGTTCCTGGCATAGAATAAAATGGGAGAGAAAACCAGATTATGGTCTTGCATTGTGTGATTTTATTATGTCTGTGAGAAACAGACTCTATATGTGTATATATGGATGTCTGTATGGACTGGGAGGAATCTTCATTAAAATACTAGCATCAGTTATATCCAGATGGTGGGTTTATTATCATTTAAACAAAATATACATATGTACAATTTTCTTTTTTTTTTTTTGAGATAGAGTCCCACTCTCCTGTCCCAGGCTAGAGTGCTGTGGCATCAGCTTAGCTCACAGCAACCTCAAACTCCTGTGTTTAAGTGATCCTCCTGCTTTAGCCTCCCGAATAGCTGATACTACAGGTGCTTGCTACCACACCCAGCTAGTTTTTCTACTTTTAGTAGAGACAGGGTCTTGCTCTTGCCCAGGCTGGCCTTAAATTTCCGAGCTCAAGCAATCCACCTGCCTCAACCTCTTGAGTAGCTGGGACTATTGGTGTGCACTACCATACCTGGCTAGTTTTTCTATTTTTAGTAGAGATGGGATCTTGCTTTTGATCAGATTGGTCTCCAACTGCTGAGCTCAAGCGATCCACCTGCCTCAGCCTCTCAGAGTGGTAGGATTACAGGGATGAGCCACCATGCCTGGCCAACTTTATGTTTTTAATAAAAGTAAAAATGAGGCTGGGTGCGGCCTCTGTAATGCCCTGTAATCCCAGCACTCTGGGAGGTCGAAGTGGGTGGATTGCTGGAGCTCAGGAATTCGAGACTAACCTGAGTAAGGGTGAGACCCCGTCTCTGCTAAAAATAGAAAAACTAGCCAGGAGTTGTGGCAGATGCCTGTAGTCCCAGCTACTCTGGAGACTGAGGCAAGAAGATTGCTCAAGTCGGAGAATTCGAGGTTTTTGTGAGCTATGATGATGCTATGGTACTGTACCCAAAACAATAAAGTACACACACATCCAGAAAAATGTCACTGTTGTCTTTGTTTTGGAACACACTAGAGCTCATCACACCCGCTCTGCCTGTCACCGCTGGCTGAGGACGGATCAGTAAAGCCTGCACCGTGGCCTCCACTGTGGGTCTACACCTTTGCCGTTGCTCAGCACTCAAGATGCTTAAGAAGTGTTGGCAGATAAAAGGAAAAGTGTCTGAACGTGAAGGAGCGAGAACTGCTTTGTCCGAGGGACCTTCCAGTCCACTCTCATTTGTTTCAGACGCTCATTGCAGACTTCATCACGTTAGCGGATTTTGGTAACGAATTAGTTGTGACTCTTCCCATCGCCAGCCATTACTTCCTAATGTTGAGATACCAAGGTGGAAAAGCTTCACCCCCGTCAACCTTCTCGTTTTACAGACAGTGATGTCCAATGCCTTAAAGTTCCTGAAAAAGACTTCAAGGCTCGGAGATGTTAGATACATACAAATTATTCTATGATGAGCTTTCAAAATATGCAGTCCCTGGGTAAGAAAAGTAATAAAACAGGTTGTTAGAGAGGAAAAGGTCAGGATTTTGGACCTATTCCCACTCCTTCGTCCTAGATCATGTTTTTGTTGTTGTTGTTGTTGTTGTTGCAGTTGCCATTGTTGTTGTTGTTGTTGTTTTTTTCTTTGGCCCAGGCTGGGCTTGAACCGGCAGCACCAGGTGTCTGTGGCTGGTGCCCTACCCACTGAGCTACGGGCGCCTCCTCTAGTTCAAGTTTTTGTCTTTCATTTTATAGGGAGGACCTTGAGGACTTCAGAGGAGATGGGACTTGCCCAAGATTAAACAAAAGAGCCACAGCCAAAGCTCTGGGCCTCCATTTCCAGCTCTGAGACTTTCCCTGACATTGTCACCCCCCTGCACCCCTCCCACTTTCACCTTTACTTGACTTGATTAGAATTATGCAGGGACAGAAATTTGTGGGTGACATCCCCACAGTGAAGGATTTGGTGCAATGCCACATTCATCACCCAACTCCTAAGAGCAGTGCGTACAGTCTGGAAATCCTTCTTTCCTTGACAAATGATATATTTCATTTATTTCCCATGATCTTTTTGCATTATTTCAATATTATTAATACTTGGCAAATATATTAAAAAAGTAATAAACTGGCAATTATGATTGTGCTATGGACCCCAAACTGCAATTATTCATTACGTTTCAATTATTAACTTCACTTCAAATGTCTTTCAGCAAAGATTGCAAAAAGAAAAAAAAAAAACCCGATGAAGCTCTGTACCCTGTTCCTGGAGTTCCATGTTTCACTCCAACTTGACATTTGGCTGATTTATTTGCTCTGTCCAAGGCCGGAGGAATTAAACAATAATAAAAAATTCCTCTCTACTTAATAAACACTAACTATCAACACCTTGTATTTATGGAGCACTTTTTAACCCGTTCTAGGGTTAATATCTGTGAGTGCATTTTATTTCAAAACCATGCAAATGAAGTAAGTAAGCCAAATATGTCCCCTAATTTGCTGGAGGGACGCTGAGGCTCAGGGACAGGGCAGGGCAGATGCCCACATGGTGAGGCCTCCCGTTGCCCACACCCCTCCAACACCGTCCCCCAAATCTCACAGTCAGTATTGCCACTACCATAGCAACTGTAACAATGGTGACAATGACAATAGTTTCAGGTTCCAGTGTTGAGCATGTGCCAAGCACATCTGCAGATTTTGTAAGTGAGGATCCTGAAGACTAAAGGACGTGCTCAAAGTCATGCCCCTCGCCCAGCACGTCTGCCAGCACCTCTGCCTTCAACATCTCCACCGAGCACGCAGGTTGCTGTCCTGTTGGACACACGGCACCATGGCTAGCTCTTCTTTCCTGCCAAAGGAAAGGCAGTGATCGGAGTGAGAAAGGGGAACCTCTACAGAGGCAAGTGCCCTGGAGAGACCCTCAGAGCAATCCTGTACCCTACACCCCACCACTTTCCACGTTTACAGCATGTGAGCAGGATAAGTGATAGCTACAAGGGACGTGAAGAATTCCTTTTAACTTTCAAATCAGCAAATTGTGTAAAATTTTAATGATGGTCATTATGGGCTGGTTTGTCTTGGTGCTTCAGCAAGTCCCCCAGTCCCCTTTGAAGAATTCCATTTGCACAGATTAATCGTCTGCAATTTTGTCCGGCATGTGCTTATACTAGTCCCCGGCACTGTGAAGCCTTGTCCTCATCTGGGATGAACTCGATGATATAGCACTCTGGTCTCTAAAATATGCACAATAAATATTTTAGATTTGCTGATGAATTACTTGCGTTCAATACAAGGCTACGGAGTTTGCAGGGATGGAAGGAGGAGAATGTCGAGCAAGTCTTGAAATAAGAGTCGCTTTCAGGTTTCACAGGGAGCCAGGCAGGTGGAATCGCTTTCCCAGCCAGATGTCCCCATAGCTGGGACACGCTGCAGGTGCTTTCTGGAATACCCACCTGTGTTCTTCTTGTGGGTGGGAGTTGCCTTCCCAGGCTGACCTTCTTCTACAGAGCTCATAGTAGGTACTTTGAATTCCATTTATTCCACCATTTGATTTTCTGTAAAGCATCCAGTTGGACTTTTTTTTTTTTTGAACAGACTTATACTTTATTTCATCTGTCAGCAATGGACCAGATCACACCTGCCACCTGTTTAAAGCATGCCGTAGTTTCTTATCTCGCTTAGAATAAAATCCTAACTCCTGACCATGTGCCTCTGAGGTCCTCTATGGTCCCCAGACACTGCCCCCTTTGCTCCTCACCCGTCACCGTTCATTGCCCCTCACTCATGATGGTAATAGATTGGTAATAAATTAGTTGTGACTCTTCCAAGCGCCTGGGCCTCTGCTCACCGTCTGTGAGAACACAGAGCACGGTTGTGCCCCAGGACACTTGCTTCTCTCTCTCCCCAGAACGCTCTGCCTTGGGGTCTTCCCAGGACTGGCTTCTTTTGGTTATGCAGATCTCAGCTCCGATGTTCCATCAAATGTCAGAGGAGACATTCTTGAACGTCTAATCTAAAGTCGTCCTTCATCTCACCGCTTTCCACCCAATGATCTTGTCTTATCAGTGCTGCTCATGGTGTGACCTTGTTTTGTTTATGTGTGCTTTGCTTGTTTGCCATCTGTCTCTTCCAGTTTAATACAAGCTCCATAAAGGAAGTGACTTTATCTGTGCTGGTCATCACCATGTCTCTGGCTCTTAGAATGCACCTCATGACATTGTCAGTGCTCAGAAAATATCTGTTGAAAGGATGAGTGATTATTTCCAGGCGCTGGTGATGTACAGGTTGTGAGCTGGGCATTGGGAATATGGCACCGAGTGTTATGCACATGGACGGACACACAGGTTCAAGCCAGAGTGAGACCTCATCTCTAAAAGGAGCCAGGCCCAGGTGGTACCTGTGGTTCAATGGGTAGGACGCCGGCCACATATTCCAAGGGTGGCTGGTTCAAACCCAGCCCCGGCCAAAATGCAAACAAAAACTAGCCGGGCATTGTTGCGTGCGCCTGTGGTCCCAGCTATTTGGGAGGCTGAGGCAAGAGAATCGCCGTGGATACATTTAATGGACCACCCTACATTCTAGTAAAGTGTTCAGTCTTTGACCTTCTAAAGACTTGGATACTAGCTCTGGGAGGCACATGCACTCAGTCATGAGTGACCAGTATAAATTTTTCTTTTTTTGAGACAAGGTCTCACTTTGATGCCCTTGGTAGAATGCTGTGGTGTCATAGCTCATAGCAATCTCAGACTCTTGGGCTCAAGCGATTCTCTTGCCTTAGCCTCCCAAGTAGCTGGGGCTACAGGTGCCTGCCATAATGCCTGGCTATTTTTATTGTTTATTTATTTATTTATTTTTAGAGACAGGTCTCACTCTGTTAACCTGGGTAGAGTGATGTGGTGTCACAGCTCACAGCAACCTTGAACTCTTGGGCTTAAGCGATTCTCTTGCCTCAGCCTCCCAAGTAGATGGGACCACAGGCACCCGCCACAACGCCCGGCTATGTTTTGTTTGCAGTTTGGCTGGGGCCGGGGTCAAACCCGCCACCCTTGGTATATGTGGCTGGTGTCCTATCCACTGAGCCACAGGCACCACCCCAGCCTGGCTATTTTTAGAGATGAGGTCTTACTCTGGCTTGGACCTGTGAGCTCAGGCATCCACCCTCCTCGACCTCCCAGTGTGCTAGGATTACAGGCGTGAGCCACTGTGTCTGGCCAGTATTCATTTTTTTTCTCATAATACTAGGGTCAGTTTCTGAATTCCTAGAGCTTTCATTGTTTGATAGAGTTTCTAGAGATTATAATGTACAAATCACTCTATTTACAAGTTCTAGATCAGTGGTTCTCAACCTTCCTAATGCCGTGACCCTTTAATACAGTTCCTCATGTTGTGGTGACCCCCAACCATAAAATTATTTTCGTTGTTACTTCATAACTGTAATTTTGCTACTGTTATGAATTGTAATAACAATTACATTACATTGTAATGTAAAAATCTGATATGCAGGATATATTAGGTGACCCCTGTGAATGGGTCGTTCGAAACCCAAAGAGGTCGTGACCCACAGGTTGAGAACCGCTGTTCTAGAGAGAAGCTGTGACTTCGACAAGTTCACACGGCAGCCTAGAGGTAGAGTGAGAATTAAACTGCAGGATTTCTGCCTGGAGGAGTTGTGTTTGTTCAATTTCATTGCCCTGAAACTTGGATGTGGATTCTGGTTTGAACCAGAGGTCTATGCATTATTCCAAAAGAAAAGATTTATACCGGCACATTCCAATAAAACCTTCTAGCCAAGATAGGCATGTTGAAGCTGAAGTTCAACTAAGCTCCACAGAAGGCTGCTGTTAAGGGGCACCTGGGCCAGATGAGCATTCCCTCTGGCTCTTCCACAAACTATCTACCTCTCCTTTCTTTCTTTTTTTTTTTTTAAGACAGAATCTCAAGCTGTCACCCTGGGTAGAATGCCGTGGCATCATAGCTCACAGCAACATTCAACTCAGGCTCAAGAGATCCTCTTGCCTCAGTTTTTTTATTTTTAGTAGACAAGGGGGTCTTGCTTTTTCTCAGGCTGGTCTCGAACTCGTGAGCTCCAGCAATCTACCCACCTTGGCCTCCCAGAGTGCTGGGATTACAGGTGTGCGCCACTGCACCTGGCTGCCTTTCTTTAAATAATTTTTCAATGCCTTCCCAGTACTAGCAAACCAAAGTAGCTAGAGATACTATGATCCCAACTCAGTCCCTTAAATATGAGGGGGGTCAGACAATGAAGTTCTCAAACTCAACCTGAAAAAGTGCTACAGACCTCAATGCTAAATGTCACTGTGGTTGACCAATGGCCAAGGGGAGGACTTCAAAAGTGACCGTAGTAATATTCAGCAATGAGGTACATGGCAGTTTTTCTAGAACAAGTTCATGCACTTAGTTGTCAGACCTTGAATAATGACAGCTCTGAAGGCCATTCCAGAAAAAGAGTTCCAGAAGTGCTAGGAAGGGCGGACTAGGCACTGTTATTGTTGTGTAGCATTCCAATGGCGACCTTGAAGGCAACAGTGGTGATATTCAACAAGGATGTATGTAGCCCCTTTTCTAGGACAAGTTCTTGAACATAATTGTCTGACCTTGTATATGTGAGGCAGGTTCCCTGTCTTACAACAGAGCTATCTGCTAAGAGAATGTTCCCCACTTCAACCTTACAGAGTATTCTATAGCTCTTTCCATTAAATAGCCTATTGACAACATTCCTGAGTCATCTGAAGACTATTCAATTGTCCCAGGGACTGACTATTCAGTTGAATGCTAGATTGATCATTTCACTGAGTGCTCCATAGACTATTCAAGTGAGTGTCCTATTGAGAGTTTTCCACTAACTATTTCACTAGAAATTGCACATCTCTTTCAGTAAGAATTTTTGTCTCAGATGGGGTTGCTGAGGTTGGGAAGGTTAGGTAAATTTCTGCCTGGGCTTGAGAGGCCCTTGTGCCTCTGCTATCTTGCTCTTGCAGAATCCTTCAGTGGCCGCTCCTTGGGGAAAATGAGCATGGCGCATGGCTTCTGTTCATGACGACTCTCAGAGCAGTTTCCAACATGGCCATAAAGAGCAGCCCTTGATTTCCCAGCTGAAACACTTCTTTTTCCAGTGTCCTGAGGAGGGAGTTGGGATGGGATAAGTTATGTGTTGTGGTTTTAGGCATTAATGAATACGAGAAACTAAATTATTGAATTTTGCAATGCAAATTATATTTTGAACACAAATTCTTCATTTCTGAATGCTAAGGACTCATAAAGAATGTCAATGGCTTATGAATTAGGCCATTAGCATGCAATTGGAGATTCAAACAGCACACCAGCACCTTGTAATAAGTAACAGTATACAGAGCCGTGTTGTCTAAATTTTCAAAATGTTTTGCTTCATTCACGAGAAAGCTTCAGGAGGCTCCAGTGGCCCTTCCTTCCTGCTTTCCTTCTGCCCTCCCGCCCTCCCACCTTCCCTTCCTCCATCTTTCTTTGCCAAACTTCCTCCGCCACCCCCAGTCTCTCCTTCCCTCCCACTCTCCTTCCCCTTCTCTCCCGCCTTCCTCTCTTTTCCTCTCTCCCTTCTTTGCCCCTCCTGTCTCCTTCCCTCCTTCTCTTTCAGTCTCCTTCCAGTCTCATTCCTGTGCTTCCCAATCCTTTCCTAGATTCGAGTATGGGAGCTGAAAGAATCTTTATTTTATTTTATTTATTTATTTTTTTTGAGACAGAGCCTCAAGCTGTCACCCTGGATAGAGTGCCGTGGCATCACAGCTCACAGCAACCTCCAATTCCTGGGCTCAAGCGACTCTCTTGCCTCCACCTCCCAAGTAGCTGGGACTACAGGTGCCCGCCACAACGCCCGGCCATTTTTTGGTTGCAGCCATCATTGTTGTTTGGCGGGCCCGGGCTGGATTTGAACCCGCCAGCTCAGGTGTACATGGCTGGCGCCTTAGCCCGTTGAGCCACAGGTGCCGAGACGTTTTTTTTTTTTTTTTAATTTCCAGTTAACACAAGGGAACATACAATTAGGTTACACTGTTGCATTTGTAAGGCAAAGTGTGCCATACACCCACGCATTGTTTCCATGGGGAAGGAACCCACCAACCCCCATCTCCCCTACTTCTTGGATTTAATTAAGTTTTTCTCTCATGTGAGCAAGTTGTTGTTAATCTGCAAGTCCAAATTAGTACTAAGTACACATGATGCTTGTTTTTCCATTCTTTTTTGTTTTTTGAGACAGAGTCTCAAGCTGTCACCCTGGGTAGAGAGTGCCTTGGCGTCACAGCTCACAGCAACCTCAAACTCTTGGGCTTAACCGATTCTCTTACCTTAGCCTCCCAAGTAGCTGGGACTACAGGTGCCCGCCACAATGCCTGGTTATTTTTTTTTTGTTGCCGTTGTCATCGTTTTAGCTGACCTGGACCAGGTTTGAACCTGCAGCCTTGGTATATATGGCCAGCGCTCTACCCACTGAGCTACAGGCACCGCCTTGCTTTTCCATTCTTTGGAAGAACTTTACTCAGGAGAGTGTTCTCTAAATCTATCCAAGTAGTACAAAGGATACAAAATCTCCATCTTTTATATGGTCGAGTAGTATTCTGTGTAATATGCATACAAAGCTTATATGCCCATTCATGTGTTGAAGGATGCTTGGGTTGTATACACATGTTTGCAATTGTAAATTGGGCTGCTATGAACATTCGAGTATGAAATTTTAAGGATTCATCTAGACTAATCCTACTAATTTTAGAGTGGAGAACATTGAGTTCTAGGGAAAGAAAGCATCTTGTCCAAAGTCCTATGGGGTAGAGCCAGGAGAAGCTGGCTCTCTGGCATCCGGTATTCCCTCAATTGACTCCTTTAGACCAGCGTTTAATTGCCTCATCTCAGACACTTTCTTGAGAGTGGATTTTCATGGAGTGAGAGAGAAATGAGGGAGCTGGCTATCAGATTGATAGGATCAAATCCTATCCAAATAGGGTGGACCCACCTAAAAGAATTGACCCCCTACCCTCTCCCGCTGGACGTCTCGCTTAAGAAAGGTGAATGGGCCAACCCCCACCCTTATAACAGATGTACAACCCAGGAAAGGAAATGTCCCGATCCCTACCTAGCTGACCTTTAAAATCCCTTGGTCCTTGGCTTGGCGCCTGTGGCTCAACGGGCTAAGGCGCCAGCCACGTACACCTGAGCTGGCGGGTTCGAATCCAGCCCGGGCCCGCCAAACAACAATGACGGCTGCAACCAAAAAATGGCCAGGCGTTGTGGTGGGTGCCTGTAGTACCAGCTACTTGGGAGGCAGAGGCAAGAGACTCGCTTGAGCCCAGATGTTGGAGGTTGCTGTGAGCTGTGATGCCACAGTACTCTCTCCAGGGTGACAGCTTGAGACTCTGTCTCAAAAAAAAAACAAAATCCCTTGGTCCTCATTACCTACGGTGTGGATGTCTTCCTGATTGGAAATCTCACCCCACCTGCACTCAGGTAGAATAAAGCCATTTTAATTGCACAAAGCGGGTCTCTGTTTTCCTTTCATCTCCTGCCTTGGAATAATCTTTCATCTTTGGCTCTGTAATCTTTTATGGATGGGATTAGAGGGTTGGAAAGAGGTAAGAAACTGAAGGAAGAAAAAAAGGATGCAGCAGGGCAAAGCTGCCGGGAACTTTACCATTTACCACCCCTACAGTTTGTTCACTGGGCTGACCTGATCGCAAGGCGGCTGTGACCAGCAAGTGGCACCGATAGGAGTAAAATTTCACTTCAGTTGGAAGAATAAAATTTTACAATTAGAACCATCAATCGAGGAATGAACTACCTGGTGAAGTGGTAAGGATTCTGTCACTTCACTTAGCGAAGTTCTAGTTGAGTGCAAACGCTCATTCGTAGAAATCCAAGAGCCTAAAATTCCTCTAGCTCATTTGTGATCGACTTTGGCCACACCTTGGAATTAGCTGGGGGAGACTTTTAAAACTCTCCATGCCCCAGCCACATTGCACATTGATTAAATCAGAATGTCTGGAGGTGGACCTTGGGCAGCCCAGTGCTTTTTAAAATTCCCCTTTAAGAATTCTAAAGTCCAGCTGGGATTCGGAATTAATAGTAAAAGCAGTGGTTTTAAAATTCTAACATGTATGAGAAACACCAAGAAAATAAATCGTCAGTGAGGGTTCTTGGGTTCCTCTGCTCAACCTCTCTGATTCAGCTCATCTGGAAGGGTCTGGGAATCTGGATTTGAACAAATAACCGAGATGGTGCTGATATTACTGATCTGAGGGCCACGGTTTTAGAAACACTCTAGGGCCCACCAAATATAATGTTTGATGACTCTCTTTAACAAATGTCCTGCTAGTTATCTAGCTGCCACTTGACTCCCTCCAGTGACAGCAGGAGTCTGTTCCACTGGTGGGTCAATTGCAAGCGAGAGATCTCTGACTCTTGGGCAGATGGCCTTGGGGAGTCCTGGTCATAGTCACTTCAACAGCTTGTGCTCAACATTTAGCTCCAGGGACTTACATGTGATCCTTCCCTTAAGCAGGAGGCTAGTGACAAGGGAAAAACAACCTTCCAAGTCGAACCTTTCCAGATCGACTGATGGCTTTTGGTCACCCTTGACTTTCACACTGCCTCCAACTCTGGCAGTTTCTGTCTTTTCCAGGAAGCAAAGATGCTGAGGAAGTGCAATGCCCTAACTCCATTTTGTTCATAAATCCAGACGTACTCCTTTTTGCTAAGGACTTTGTTAATGGCTTCCAACAACAGGAAGCTCAGCTGACAGCTGCAGAGTTTAGCAAAAACTGCAAAAACCTGTGAAACCACAGCTCCCCATTGTAAGCACTCCCCTTACCCTAGAGATCTAATTTTGCGGGTGTTGGGTCTTGTGAAACTGGGCTTGTGTTAAGGACTCCCCCTCCCCTACCTAGAGTACCTTATAAAAGGTTTCCACCCCTGCTTCTGGGGGTTGAGAGAGTTTGAGGCATAAGCTCACTCTTGGCGCAGCCGATCAATAAAGGACCCTTGCTCAATTTGGACTCAGTGCCCTGGCAGTTTCTCTATTCCACTTGCTTCAGGTATAACAGATATTACCTTTTTTTTTTTTTTTTTTAAGACAGAGTCTCATTTTGTCACCCCCATTAGAGTGCTGTGGTGAGTCATAGCTCACAGCAACCTCAAACTCTTGGGCTCCAGTGATCCCCTTGCCTCAGCCTTCTGAGTAGCTGGGACTATAGGCCTCCACCACAACGCCCTGCTATTTTGAGAGATGGGGGTCTAGCTCTAGCTCAGGCTGGTCTTGAACTCCTGAACTCAGGCAATCCACCTGCCTCGCCCTCCCAGAGTGCTAGGATGACACTAGCATTACCGTCTTTTCCAAACTGTTCTCCCAAATCCCTTTTTGAGGGTGTCTTCACCTCGCAGGAGAGACCTTCAAAGTCAATGGCCCCTTGCTCCGTTCTAATAAACAAGACCTGGAGTCTGCAGGAGATGTCTGCAGGAGCCACTTTCCAGGAAGGTGGTGAACAATAACGTTATTGGAATGACCAGAGGTGAAATAACCCCCACCCGGCCGGAGGGATTGCCTAGCTCCTTGCACTAGAAGCACACACCGGAGTGTGCTCAGTGAGTGATGGCCACAAGGCAAAGAGCTCACCTTGGGCCATAAAATACTTAGAAGTTAACTTAGCACCCCCATGCTTTAGAAAGAAGAAGGTTCATGCATTTTTAAATTATTTTGTAAATCACGTTGAAGGCTGACAAGGCAGATTTACCACTGCAGCTGCGATTTAAATACCAGGTTATCCCCTCATTATGTTAACAGGGGAAGAGAGGGAGAGTCTTTCCCTGTGACCTGTCAGAAGCCTGTTGTGCTCTTCTTGATGAAAGCCCAGCCCCCTCCCCAAACTCTGGCTTCCTGGAGATGCTCCCCCTTGGGGTAAGAGGTGGAGGGAAGGCGTGATTGGATGCTTTGAGAGAACTTACTGTGGGGGGAGGGCAGGTCAGAGAGTGGGCAGCGCCCTGATGCCCGTTCACTGAAACAGCGGGAGGTGAGCCAGTGGGGCCAGGCACGTTCCTCTGCAGTTGAGGGGCAGGAGTGTGAAGCAGGATGTGTTTTTCCCTTCAGAACTTATAGATTCCTTCAAGTGAGAATGTGTGTGTGTCTGTGGCCGTGCAGGTGTGCATGCATGCATTTTGGATGAACAAATTTATATCTGAAACCATCAGGAGGCTCGGTGCCTGTAGCTCAGCAGCTAGGGCGCTGGCCACACACATTGGGGCTGGCAGGTTCCAACCTGGCCCGCGCCTGCCAAACAACAATGACAACAACAACAATAAAAATAGCCGGGTGTTGTGGCCGGTGCCTGTAGTCCCAGCTACTTGGGAGACTGAGGCAAGGGAATCGCTTAAACCCAAGTGTTTGAGGTTGCTGTGAGCAGTGAGAGCCATAGCACTCTACTGAGGGGAGGGCGACACAGTGAGACTGTCTCCAAAAAAGAAAGAAAGAAAGAAAGAAACCATCAGGAAACTGGAGACCCAGTCTAGGTGACTGGAAGGGCAGATAACAACTCTCTGAGGACAGCTCACAGACACCCACCCCACCCCTTACTGGGGGAAGACAAGATAATGGTATGGATTTGGAGTCAGATCTTGTTTATTAGCTGTTTGCAGCTGTGTGACTTTGGACAAGTTACTTAAAGTCTCTAAGAGTAGTTTTACTGTAAAGTGGGGACAAAAATAGTAACTCCACTGTGGGTCTCTTGTGAGGCTGAAGAGAAGGGAAGGGGTTTAGAGCAGCCGCAGAACACGGAGCTTGGTACAATTTGGTTAAAAGCCTACAAAATTCTATAATCTTTTAATCTTATCACAGACCAGACATCTTGTTTGGGCTTTCCATACGTTATCTTATTTTGTGCTCACAGTGAACCCGTGGGAAGTGCCCATTTCATGCCCATCTCACAGATTATGGGGCTGAGGCCCCAATCACAAAAGCACTTAGCAGGTGGATTTGGAGTTTGACTGTGGATGTTCTTGACACCAGCACTGAAGCTTTTCCACCTCCCTTAGCAAACACAAAATAGCCAATGACAAAGTCCCCACAAGAAATTATTTGGTAAATATGTCATGGCCGTGGCTCTATGCCTGGCACTGGGAATCGAGACAAGACTAGAGAATGTGTCTCCTCCTCTGTCAGAAATTACAGGTGCCTTCAAATGAGAAAGTGTGTGTGTGAGTGTGGTGTGCAGGCATGCACTTTTGAGCGAAGAAATTTATATCATTAAACTTCGGGAAACTATTTCTGAGTAATGTCTTAGCTACCAGACTTCAGACTATACTATAAATTGATAGTGATCGAAATAGCATGGTATTGGCACAAAAACAGAGAGGTTGATGTTTGGAACAGAACAGAGAATCACGAGATGAATCCAGCTACTTACCGTTACTTAATCTTTGACAAGCCAATTAAAAACCTTCAGTGGGGAAAAAACTCCCTATTTAACAAATGGTGCTGGGTGAACTAGCACAAAAACAGAGAGGTAGATGTTTGGAACGGAATAGAGAACCAAGAGATGAGCCCAACTACTTATCGCTATTTGATCTTCGACAAGCCAATTAAAAACATTCAGTGGGGAAAAGACTCCCTTTTTAACAAATGGTGCTGGGAGACCTTCTGCCATTTGTAAATGGGGGTGCCCAGCAGTGCAGGATGGGGGATTCCAGACCTTCTTCACAGCACAGTGGTTATTAATATAACTTATAGCAAGTTATATGTGTAAGACCTTTGGCAATATACTCTATCAAATTGGACTTGGTTTCCCAACCTGCAGCCTGTTACTTTGTGCTTTGGTCCAGACCAGATCTCAGATCCCTGAACTTCAGATTGGAGGTATGATTCTTAAGCTTTCTTGAGCATCAGAGTCTCTTCAGTGCCTTAGACAACTTGGGTTGCTGGACTCTGTCCCAGGATAGCCACTATAGATGGTCTGTGCTGGGGCAGTATCTGTGCTTTGAACCACTTCCATACAAGACTCTGATGCCTGGTTAGGGTTGACAGCCCCTCCCTGAGGCCAGAGAGCCTCCAAGTGTTGTCCCCTGGGCAGCACCCTCAGCTGGGGGATTTGTTAAACATCCAGATTCCTGGGCCCCTCCCCAGAGTTACAGATTAGAATCTTTGGAATGGGGTTTGAGAGTCCTTGTGATTCTGATGCACACTAACGGTGGCCTTGTCTGCTGTCTTGGACCTCTATGGACCTTTGTGCTTGAGCAAAGAATTCCTTTCCAGGCTAAGTTTATAGGAAGTTCACTAAGTGAGTTCATCCCTGGAGATGTAGGTTGGGCCTGCCTGGAGTTAGTGGAGAATGTCTTGGGGCCTAAACAGAGAATAAAATATTCACCCTTCCCCCATCTGCCTCCCTTCTTGTTCTCACCCATTACCACTAGGGCCATGGGGTGGGAAACTAAGACTTTGGGACAGGCCTGCTCATGGGATAGAGGAGTAGGAAAAAGCCCAAAGGTGCCCCCACGTCCCTGTGGGCCAGGGTACCAGGTCACCTTGGTCAAACTTTGGCCTGGAATTTGTTCCTGGTTCCATTGGCCACTCAGGGAAGCCTGCTGGACCTTCTGAGGCAATTCAATGCCCTTCTCTTTAGGACAACTCTAGGGAGTTAAATCTTACTCAGTTGTACAAGGGATCCTGAGTGCTTCCTATGTACCAAAGCCTGGCTGTGACCCACTCAGTGGCAGCACGTGTGGGGAGTCTAGCACGATAGTTAGGATCAGAGTCTGGAATGTCTATGTGTTCAAATCCCAGCTCTGCCAGTTCACTAGCTGTGTGATCGCAGGCAAGTCATTTGGCTTCTTTGAACCTCAATGTCCTCATGTTTGAAATGGGATGATGATAATGTCTACTTGATGGGGCTATTAGAAGGATTTAGAGGAGTGAAAACATGTGGGGTTTAGAACAGCACAAAGAGCAACTGTTTAATAAACGTTACTGTGGTCATTTATGTGTGCCAGGTGCTATGGTACTTTGTTTGTTTAATATCCTTTAGTCATGTGGTTTAAGTGTTGCTATACTGAGATCCAGAACTCATGGTCCAGAGAAGTCCATCTATTTGCCAAATTTACACAACTAAGAGGCAGCCCAGGATTTGAATCCAAGCCCCTATGACCTGAAAGTCTATGCTTTCTCCCTGCACGGATGCTCTGTGGGAAACAAAAATACAGTCATTGTATCTAGAAGCAGCTTGGGTTTGATTCTGGATACCTGTGAGCCAACTAGAGGGTGATAAAAGATGTTGGCATTCTGGGGGCTGGGCTGAGTAAGCACAGCCTGGGCCTGGACTTCCTGGAGAAACCCGAGGCTGAGGCTGAGAAGAGGGTGTTGTAGAAGGTGTGTAAGTGTGTGTGTGTGTGTGTGTGTGTGTGTATGAGAGTGATAGGGGACAGAACAGGGTGAACACTGTGTAAAGAAGAGGGTGAGCCAGGCTAGCTTCCAGGAACTATCTGGGGCCTGATTGTGGGATGAAAGACTTGGGGAGATAGTGGACACCTTGGAAGCCCTCTGCCAGCCAATGAGGTGTGGCTCTGGGTTTGCAGGGCGGATTCTTTATTCCTACTCCCTAGTACACAGTTCAGCCAGAAAATCCTGGCCTCTTGGTGTGTGCCACACCTTGTGGGGGCAAAACTTGATTGTAAGAGGGACTTTACCCAACAAATGCAACTAGTGTAACATGGTTTCTTGTACCCTCAATGA